>MCJB01052511.1:0-23268 GCA_002018475.1 Nicotiana obtusifolia | reverse complement strand
CGCTATAGGTGTGGAATGCACGGAATAGGCACTTCATCCGGAGGGGAGTCGCTTGATGGGGATGCCCTCGCCTCTATGCGGGCCCATGTAGAAAAGCTCACATCCGAGCTAGAAGCTTCAAAGCAAAGAGAGAAGGAGAGAGAAGCAAGAGAGAAGAAGAAAGATAAACTTAGAGATAAACAGTTTGCTGCTCTACAAGAGCAGATCAAATCTCTCTTGGCTTCTGGCGCTTTTCCTATTCCCCGATCACGGGAATCATCGCCGGATGGTCAGTCTGATGATGGCAATTCATCCGGCGATGACGATGATGATGTAGATATGAGTTGACCTTGAATTGTAATAACAACTTATATAATGTATAAGTTCATTTGAACTTTAAACCTTATTGTTGTTTAATATTGTTGTTTAATGTGTTGTTTATTGTAGTTGTTAGTATCGTTGTTGTTTGATGTAGTAGTTCTTGTTGTTGTTGTTGTTTTAATGGTTTCAAATGCATATTTTAGGAATTTGGTAAAACTGACAGGGGGTGTAGCTGGCAAAACAGCCAATTTCTTGAAAAAATATACCAACAATAGCGACCAACTTTGGTCGCCAGTTGGTCGCCATTTTGCTTAAAAAAAAACTGATTCAGCAAATAGCGACCACAGTTGGTCGCCAAATGCAAAAAAAAAAATTTAAAATCTGCAAAAAAGCGACCAACAAAGCGACCAACTTTGGTCGCTTCTTCAGTATTTTTAATTTTCTGTATTTCTCAAATGGCGACCAACTTTGGTCGCTTATTTAGAAATACAGAAAATTAAAAATACTGAATAAGCGACCAAAGTTGGTCGCTTTTTTGCAGATTTTAAATTTTTGTATTTTGTACTGGGCGACCAAAGTTGGTCGCTATATGGCGACCAAGATTGGTCGCTATTGGAAAGTGACCAACTAAATACTGATCAGACCATTGTGGTCGCTTTTTGGTTGCTTTTAGGTATATAGGGACCAACTTTGGTCGCTTTTTCCGGTCGCTTTTTACCTGATTTTTAGTAGTGAATTAAACCAGGGAATTAGGTGACAGAGCTTTTTTTCTTGGTGCTAATGCTTCTCTTTCGGTCCAAGCTTCTCAATTTCCAGGAATCAAGCCCAACCGCATTTATTTTACTCAATGATTTTTGGGAAACATACCTCGCTATGCAGAAGGAGGCGGCCTGGACATGGGTGTATTCAACTTAACACATGGCTGTATCCAGCCGCATTACAAAGGTGTTTCGCTCGGTCGTGTTAGTCCTCCAACTTGGATCACACCAACTGTGTATTGAGTCAGACACCTTCCTTTATTTACTATATTTATTATGCTATATGTTCTTGAATTACCACAAAAGTTACTGTTATTTTCAAATAATTACAGCATGTCATTTACGTGTTTTCATATAATTGGACAAGAGATACTCCCGTTAGTTGTTGTACTTACTTGCTTCCAAGTATGTTGTGTTGGAAAGCAATCAGTATTGGCCTTAATCTCTTACTGGAAACTGGCAAGATCTATTATATTGAGGTGCAGTCACCTTTGCTAAAGCAGTAGAAGTAGGCGATATAACCATCTTCTAGATGTCTATAGAAAAGAAAGAGGGTATAAGATGCTTCAATAAAAGTATGTTGAGGTTATTTCTTCAAGGGCTATAGGTTCGAGCAGGAATTGATTTATTACAAGGTGAAATGAGTTTCACATAGAACGACTACATATCTGATAGAGATGAGTGAAGAGACGGCCATTTTGCTGGTACTCCTATAATCGTTAGCTTCTCTTGCTTGGAATAGTAGAAGCAACAAGCCGCAATAAATGGGGATGCTTCATTTGATGTATCCTCTGCGTCCTCTTCTTGAAATTACCTAACCCTTAATCGAAGGCAATCTATGTGGCCTTTGACAGACAACCTGTCTCCAGCTAGTGAATCAGCACCACATTGAAGAACCACAGCTTTAGGTTGAGAGACCTCCATTACTTTTTGCATTATGAGATGGAATAGATTCATCATCAATCCCATCATTCAAAGGGGCGTTTTAGGCATAGTACTTGCCAGAACCTGCACCAATGTCTTTGATATGGCCTGTACCAGGAAAGAATTCCCCAAACTTATGAAAAGACACTGTCATAACCCTATCTGTGGTGTAAAAAGCCTCCTTAACTCCATCTCTGTGGTGAACATCGATATCTATATACAACACACGCTGCACACAACAACATTGAGAATGTTAAAGTGTGCTTCTGGCAAAAGAGACAATTGAAGCAAAATATGCTATACATCTATGGCCTACAAGCAATGCTTATAGACAAGTTACACAGCAATTATTGGAATTTTATCAAACAAATTCCTCAATGAACTACAGAAATTATGAGTGATCAATTAACACTACTAGAAAACTGTCAAATTTTGTCCACCAATACCGACCGATATCGGTCGGAATTAAAGAAAAAGCGACTGATTTCCGACCACTTTTAATTCGTCAGAAGAATAATGGTCGCTAAGGCGTTGCGACCGAAGGCGGTCGAAATTTTCCGACCGCAGTCGGTCGGTTAATTCAACCGTTGGTTGACCGCTTTGACTGACACAAATAAATATACCGACCGACATCGGTCAGTATTATTTAACTTATTATTTATTTATTTTTCATAATATCGACCGACTTCGGTCGGAATAAATATGTAATAATTTTATATTTCTTTATAAATTTTAATATGCCGACCGAATTAGGTCGAAAAAATAAACTAATAAATAAATAATAATAATAAATTTCCGACCGACGTGAAATTTTAAAATTTTGCAGATTTCAAATTGAAATTTCCGACCGGCGTCGGTTGGTAAATATGAATTTCTGGGTCTTTTGTATGAGCATTCTGACCGAAATCGGTCGGTTTTCTAGGTAAAAACCTGGCAGAATATGCCTGTTTTTAAGCTACACCACCTGTCAATTACAACCAATATTCATCCTATAATGGCAGCATTACATTGCCGCCATTCAACCACAGTTTACCAACAACAACAATAATTACCAACTTAAGTGTGTGTGTGTGTGTATATATATATATAAGTATACATATGTTGTTATTGCTAAAATTTAAGTATTAATATAGCACTACATCTTATAGAACTATACACTTTATTTTTAAATGTGTTATATTAAGTTTTAATCGAATATAATTGAATTTTCAATTGATCTACTGATGAAATATCCGAGCAAAGTACTAATAAGGTGATCGAGAATAAAATATTCAAGACTATGATGATTGTACACATCTTGGAGTATCTTGTCACTCATTATACCGGAGCATGTAGTCACTTAAAATGTTTAAAATGTTCACTTAAACTTCAAGATTTGTTTTCTTATTTATTCACCTATCAAGCATTCGAGCGATGTAATGAACATAACTATAACTATATATATATATATATATATATATATATATATATATATATATATATATATAAAATCATAAATGAATAAAGTCATACACTCTATTACACCGACTGATTTCGGTCGGTAACTTATTTAAAAATAAAACTTATAGTGATATAAGATGTAGTGTTATATTAAAATATAAGTTGTAGCAATAACAACATATATTCGGTCAAATCACACAATTTGAGAATATATATATGTGTGTGTGCGTGTGTGTACTAAGTGTGTGCGCGTATGTATGTGTGTGTGTATATATATGTGTGTGTGTATATAAATAAATCAATAGATATACAATTTAGAATTTCCGACCGATATCGGTCGGAAATTTATAATTATATGATAAATAATTATTTCTTATCAAAAAAAAAATTGACGTAGGGCGGAAAAAAATTAAATTAAAAATTCAGACCGACATCGGTCGGTATTCTATAATTATTTTAATTAATAATTTCTTTTGTAGATAGTATGCAAGTCTGACCAGTCTTTGGTAAAAGATTGACCATTTTCCGACCGAAATCGGTCGGAAAATTCAAGTATGTCAGATAAAGCAAACCTTCTTTTTTGTGGGACCACATAAACGGACCGACATCGGTCGGTATTCTTATTTACAATTTTTTATTTGATTTTTTCGACTATTTTACTTTGTTTCCGACCGATTTCGGTCGGTATTTCTTTTCGACCAATGTCGTTCGGAATGCATTGGACGAAATTTGACAGTTTTCTAGAAGTGTAAGTTCAATTTTAGAAAATATATCGGATAAGTATTTTGCCTCCAAATTACTCGATCTATCCGATTAAGTGTGACCTACATAAAGACCTCTTATCTTTAATGGTTAATCAACGAAATTATCAGGAAAAAAATATAGTACTAATACTTCTTCACAGACAACAAAACAAAACAAACTGTAACATTATACCAAATTTAATACTATCTTCAATCCTTTTACACATCCTCAAGACTAATTATTCACATATCCCTTACAAACTCAAAAGATAGCAGCACATTCAAAATTTCTTTTCTTAATATTCATCAAAACCAACCCAAGCAGCCCCAACAACAGTACGAATAAATAAAGATCTCACCCCTTAGAGCAAAAGTACCTAGCATACAGTATGTACTCAACATTCAACACTAACATGGGGTGTCACATTAAATTCATAAGTATAAAGTAGGAAGAAGTGCCTGTCCTTACTATACCACGGTGCAGCACTACACACAGAAACAGAGAATACCCAAGAACGTACAAAAATTCACCATACATAGATAAAACTATATGCTCCCACTGTGAACACGACCATAAAAAGAGCTTACTTTCGTGAGCACAAAGAAAGAAATAAAATTAGAGTATAAGGAGATGCATATTTACCTTGTGGACCTTGAAAATTTCAAGATTAATTCCAAGAACAATATCATCAACATAGCAAATGATATGCCCAGTAGCAGGAAAGAAGTCCCCAAACTTATGAAAAGACACTGTCTAACCCGATCTGTGGTGTAAAAAGCTTCCTCAACTCCATCTCCGTGGTGAACATCAATATCTATATAGAATACACGCTGCACACACAACAACACTGAGCATGTTAGCGGAAAAATTAAATAGTTTGTTAGGATCGGGAACTCGGGTAGTGCGAAATTTAGCCAAACAACGTTATAATGACAATAACAAAGACAATGCAAGTTGATAATAACGGCAATTTAAAGAAGATAAAGAAGACACCAATTTAACGTGGTTCGGTCAGTGTGACATACGTTCACAAGCGAAGAGGAGCAAATTCACTATAGCAACAAGAGTGCAAAAGAGAGTGCAAAATTAGAGTAAATACTCTAAGTAATCCCAAGTACCCGGAGAGAATAACCTCACAAGATCACTCCAAAGAAAGGATACACACAAGTGTTTCCCAACACTCACTCTCTTACAAAATACTCTTAATTACTAAAGGAGGAGAAGAAATAAGAAATGAAAACTCAAGTCTTGTTGGTGTGTTTAAAATGAACTAATGGTCTTTCCTTTTATAAGCAAAAAAGTCTGGCCTCTTAGTTGTAAAAGAAAATATACCACTTATGCAAAGGATATCCACCACATAATGCAATAATTTTGGGTCCCTAAGAATATTGCCAACAAAGTCTACTTTGCAAATAAGCTTACGCTTATGTGAGATGGACTCCACTAGCCAAAATATTGGCCATAATTACAAATCTCCACCTTGGCCTAATTTTGGGCTGATATAGTAAATTTGCTTCACCTTCTTCGCAAAAGCCCCAATAGGCATATGTCAAAATTTAATGCCATCAAAATCAGACAAGTTGTCTGATACCAAAACTGTAGTAGGGTCTATAACAGTGGATCCCAATAAAGTATACAACGAACCAGATCTGTGTGCTTTCATGATCACAAGAGCACCTTGAAAATTTTTTAGAACTTCACCTTCACCAGTGAATTTGCACCCAAGGGATTCTAAAGTGCCCAAAGAGATGAGATTTTTCTTCAACTCAGGAACATATCTAACATCGGTGAGAGTTCTAACCACACCATCGTACATTCTGATCCGAATTGTACCTTTGCCAATAACATTACAAGTAACACTGTTACCCAGTTGGACAACTCTACCTTCAACTGAAAATCATATATAGAAAACAAGTCTCTGCCAGGACACATATGATATGAACAACCGGAATCTAAAATCCACTCATTGTTTGATCTGAAACTAGTTTCAGTTGCTAAAAATATAGTTCCCTCAATCTCATCAGTTGCTACACTAGCTTCGGCACTGTCAGTATTTTTGTGCTAATTTTTTCTTTCTTTATGCTTTTCTTTATTTTGCAGTTTATAGCATTCAGAGATAATGTGACATTTCTTATGACAATAGCGATACTCTAAGTTATTGTATCTAGATATGGAGTCGGATTTGCCCCTAACAAACAAGCCAACTTCCGCTTGAGTTCCACTAGCTTCCCCGGTAAAATCACTATCTATCTGTTCTTTTGATTTTAATATAGATTTAATATCCTTATAAGAGATATTATCCTTTGCATAAAGTGTAGTATCTCTTATATGCTTAAAAGATAGGAGTAGAGAACAAAGCAGTAACACGGCTTGATCCTCATCTTTAATTTCAGAATCTATATTACTCAAATCCATAAAAATGGAATCAAAGGTGTCAAGATGAGAGAGAATAGAGGTACCTTCACCCATACGGATTGTATAAAGCTTCTGCTTCAGGTAAAGTCTATTTTTCAGCGACCTCTTCATATATAAGGTTTTCAATTTCTCCCACATGCATTTGGCAGTGATTTCTATAGAAACTTCACGTAAAACCTCATTTGAGAGATTTAAAATGATGCACATTTTTGCCTTTTTGTCTACGACGTCAAACTCTTCGTCCATCATTTTATCCAGCTTCTTCTCCTTTCCTTGCAACGCTAAATCTAAGTCATCCTGAATTAGGATAGCTTACATCTTTAATTGCCACATTCCAAAGTTTGCACTTCGATCAAATTTCTCAACATAAGTCTTTGTTAAATTCATATTGGCTACTGAAACAAACCTGGTTAGATCCGGCTCTGATACCAATTTGTTAGGATCGGGAACTCGGGCCGTTCGGAATTTAGCCAAACAACGTTATAATGACAATAACAAAGACAATGCAAGTTGATAATAACGGCAATTAAAGAAGATAAAGAAGACACCAATTTAACGTGGTTTGGGGTCGTGTGACCTACGTCCACAAGCGGAGAGGAGCAAATTCATTATAGCAACAAGAGTGCAAAAGAGAGTACAAAATTAAAGTAAATATTTTAATTAATCCCAAATACCCCCGAGAGAATAACCTCACAAGATCACTCCAAACAAAAGGATACACACAAGTGTTTCCCACTACTAACTCTCTTACAAAATACTCTTAATTACTAAAGGAGGAGAAGAAACAAGAAATGAAAACTCAAGTCTTATTGGTGTGTTTAAAATGAACTAATGGCCTTTCCTTTTATAACCAAAAAAGCCTTGGCCTCTTAGTTGTAAAAGAAAATATACCACTTGTGCAAATGATATCCACCACATAATGCAATAATTTTGGGTCCTTAAGAATATTGCCAACAAAGTCTACTTTGCAAATAAGCTTATGCTTACGTGAGATGGACTCCACTAGCCACCATAATTACATAGTTCATATATAGTAAGCTGCGCTTTTGGCAAAATAGACCATTGAAGCGCAAAAATTGCTATCCAGCTATGGCCTACACGCATATAGACAATTGACGCTTCATTAAAGAAATTCTGTTAGATAAATTCATGAATATCTACAGAATTAATGAGTGATGAACTAAGTTCCACTTCTAAAAAATATCGGATGGAGTATGTATTTTGGCCTCTTAATCCGATTAAGTACGTCCTAAAGAAAGACCTCTTATATGCAATCAACAAAATATCAGAAAAGAATATGATAGATACTACTTCACCGACAACGATACGAGTCCGTAAATGGCGCAAGAAACAAATAAAATAAGAAAAGAGAGCATGATCGAGAAGATGAATATTTACCTCCATAATTCCAAGAATATAATCGGGAGCAAAGACCGTCGAGTTCTTTAAAATCACAACCAGTTCTATTTCCAGCAGAAACAAATACAGGAACATTCCAGAAAATGTGCAGCAGTAGTAGCGAGAAAGAGGAAGGAAAAGAAAAGAAAAGAGAAGAAAAAGGGAAGGGGAAGGGAAGGAAAGGAAGAACATGCCCTTAACGGTGGATTTCTTGCTGGTGCGCCGCCAGATCGGTCGGCCACCGGAAGAAATTGTGACATTATATATTCAGGGTTGAGGTTTTGGTTTTGGGGTTGGGGGGCAGGAGGAAGAAGAGAATGGTTAGCATCAGCCATGCATGAACAAGAAAAACAGTTAGTGAACTGACTGACTAGAGGGGAATATATAATATATATAGGCGGGTCGCGTGGCAAAATTGTTAGTTTGTTAAGACAAGTTAACAAGTCGGTACGGAGTCATATCGTTTGCTTTACCGCCTCAATTTTGATACTTATTACCCAATTGCAAGTTGAGTTAAAATGTCTGCCAAGCAGCAGTATCTCTACTCTTTTTTTTGTTTTTCACCAACGAATGGTAAACTACTTTTCACTCTTGAAAAAAAAAATTGAGAATTGTGAATGGGAACATTTGTGTAATACAGTGACGGATCTAAATTGTGCTCAAGCAATCATTATCTTTGACCAGATTTAATAAATTTTGCATAGGCAATAATAACATTTTTTAGATAAATATTGAGTGAGCATTTTTATTTAAATTTCTTTTTCTTCTTCTTTTAGAATTTATATAGCACCCAACACTTTAAAACCTTGAATCCGTGCTAATGTAATATGTTGATAGAAAGTAGAGTAGCAATTATTGGTTCAAACAATGAAAAATGATGCTATCTTCGTGGAAGGTCGAGCATAAGGTGCCTAGTATATCACATAATCTCATCACTTGCAGAAGATTTTTTGATGTTAATGAGTTGCTGACTTTTGAAACTTAACAGGCGTTTTACTATATTGAACAGTGATGTACTTCTTAGCATTACTTGTTCGAGTGTAAAAACAATTTTGCAAAAAGACGGGATAATAATGACAAATTATAATATTTTTGTGCAAGTACACATTTATTCTTCCAACTTGAAAGGACTTGATGATCTTGCGAAAAAGTTGGTTGAAAAGACTTGGTTACATATTTATTTACTTTTAAATTTAAGTCTGATATTTACAGCGATGAAAGAAACTTTTCTTCTATGGAAAATGAATAATTGTTTAGTTTGTTATGTAGATTAAGTATTCGAAAGTGCAATTGTTGATGCAATCATTGATCATTTTCAAAACGTCGAAAACAACTGTAATTGTGATACTATATTAATATGATGTATTTTCATGGTTTTCTTGATTCTAAATATATATATTGAAAGTGGATACTTGTTATAACAGTTGTCCTTACTCGTTCATTTAAAATTACTGTTTTAATAGAAAGGACTTGGACAAAATAATCCGCCACTATATGAACCCCTTCACTATACGCGCATCAGAGAGAAATATCACCGTCATGTGTCAGGCTCGGAGCAAGTATTACAGCCAATGATTCTACAGAGATTTACACTCAAAATCTTAAGGCCAAAGGTCTGCCAATTATTTTTATTCTTTTTAACCCCTCAATTTTTATTCTTATTTCTACCCAATTGCTAGTTGAGTGAAGTGTCTTCTATTCTTCTCACCTAGATTTTGAACATCTTAACCACTATGAGCATTCCTCAATCTTGATCTGCCAAATATTTGAAATCTGTAACATGTTCAATGTGGTACTCTCCATCAACTTTCAAGCAGAGAGTGGACTTACTCGAAGTGCTGCTTCCTTCACCCTCTGCAGAACAGAGAACGGATATACTAAACTGATCTAGTCTTTGTTCAAATACACACTGAGAACTTGTTCTTACATTGGACACATGTATCCACAGATCAAGTGTCCTCAGAGCTTTTTGCCAGAAAGTATTGTTTCGCGAGCTAATGACACTCCTTCTGCCAGATCTTTGACACGTCCACTGACCAGTAGAGCTGCTGCTGCATTTAGCGCCTGCCAATAGTTCAACAGATTGTGTGAAAACTTGCAGGGGCAAAGAAAGTCTTAAGCATGGAAACAAGCTCTAGTGTTCCTTCATAAAATGGTGTATACACATCCGATGACCAGCTGCACCAACAGAGCAGCATATAAGGAGATTCACGAATAGCAGAATAAGACTTACAAATGCATCACCAATCGGCCCTTCTTCTCCCGACAGCACACGTGTAAGCATCTCGGCATTATATTCTAGACCTCTACCTCTCAGACTTTCACGAGTGCAGCAGGGAATGCCAAAGTCCAACGTAGAGAGACAATCTTGTTAGACTAGTTTAAATCACAATGCTAAAGAAGTACTGAGAAACACACGAAGAATGATGCATCATTATTCACCATAATTTAATTCTATCCTGCCTTTTTTTTTTTTGTGGTTGGGATAAGTTAATTCAGTCCTGCATATTTTAGAGGTTCGTTTACTAGTTATCTGTATCCGAGTAACACAATTAGTAGATTAAATCATTCCAACTGTTTTTTCTTTAAAGAATGTGAACTGAATTTGATATTGACAAGTTACTTAACGCGGATCGAATGAGAACTTCTCAATGTTATCTGGGGTGACATCAAGGACTAATTTGTTATCAATAATAGCAAAGGGCAAAGACCAAACAAAATATTCTATAGAATAGACAAGAGAAGTAAAAAAATTAGGACCACCATCAATATAAAATTGCACTTAACAGAATTACTTCTTCTGTTTTTGTTTTTTTTGGATAAGTTACATTTAACAGATTTACCAGAATTACAAAAAGGAACGATACCAAGAGGACTCATTTCATCTAGACCTTCCGAGTGAACAACAAGTGCTCTTTTCATGCCAAATCTTTGGACTGCTTTAGCCATTTTGCCGACCTAAAGAAAAGGGCGCCTTAATTACAAACTGGATGTAGCTAACGTTAAGCACAATACCCAAACCAAGTCATACAGCTATGAACTAGAAACCAACACAGAGAACATGAGATGTATTAGCACCTCAATATTCAGAATTAATGTGTACAAGATTCTTATAACCACATTCCGAGAGCATTATCATATCAGTGTAATTGGAAGTTGAAGATTTACCTGGTCTTCTTTGTAAACTCCAACTACAGCAAAAGGCACTCTTGCTGGATTCAGCATGGGCCCAAGGATGTTGAATACTGTCTTTACTTTGAGCTTTTTCCTGATAGGTCTAACAATCTTCATTCCTGGATGGTAGATTGGAGCCATCATGAAACCAACTCCAGCCTGAGCTACACACTCTTTTACCCCCTGAATCCAGTAACATTCAGAATCACCAAATTAGAAAATCAAAGATAATAAGTGATTCCACAGATCCGAGGGCTCTAGCATATTTTTCAGTTAATTATTGATTAGTAAAAAAAGCAGTTGATGTTAGGGTGCCTATAAAAAAAATTCTTCTAATAAGGTGATTAATATAGCATATTTATTCGGCTTGATCATTATAAGAATCACCTATATGGCAGACCAAACTTCAACTCTTGTCCTGGTGGTAGAAGTAGACAAAATTTCATCCGATGAATCAAAATGAAATTGGTAACAAAAATACGATTTCATATTCTTTACCTCATCTATGTATTTATTTGTTGTATCTTTTGCTATTTAGGACACTATTAGCAATATTATATGATCGATGTCTTATTATTTTATGATTTTGAAATGCATATATTTAAACGGATTTACGTATAAAATAACCAAAATTTCTTGCTTGCAAAATAAAAATAAAACCTAACATGTACAAACATCCCCTGAGCCAATATTTTATACATAGTCATAACTATTCCATTTTTACAAACCTACCTTTTTTTTGAGCCAGCTAAAAAATATATCTACTTTATGTATAAAATTGGAAGAAAAAAAAAATGATGTGCAGGGACTAAGTTTTCATATGAAGGGATGTGCGCTTTAGAGAAGTTCCTTACTCATTGACATGGCGGGATTGTTAGATTAGTTAGTGTTTGATAGGAATATATGGATTGTTAGATTAGTTAGTATTTGATAGGAATATTTGAGAAGAGGATGTTTTGTCCTTTGTTGGAAAAGGAAGGAAGAAATTTTTAAAGCCCCTTCTTTGTCTTATATAATTTGAATATTTTAAAGGATATTTTGGAGGAAAATTAGAATTTGACTATATTATTAATAGTAACGATTTGGCACTTGGGCACTTAATTGGGCTTTCAATTAAGTACCCGAAATTAATATTTTATTAAGGTATTATTTTATTAATTAATAAAATAATATATTTTTTAATTAATTTCACAAAATATTTTTAATAGTTTTTTATTTTTAAAATTCAAAATAGGTGACTATTGGTTTTTAAAAGGTGCCTGTTATGAAGGGATGAGTATGTTAATTCCAACAGACTCCTAGAGGTATTATAAATACCTGTCTCATCTCCAAAACAAAAACAACATCAATTTTTCATCTCTTTCTCTTCTACTTATTTCTACAACTCACAAATATTATGTTCTTGTGAGAAACTCGAGAATTCTGCTACTATCCATGCAATGACAATATTTGAAGTTTAAATTCCTTAAGGACAGAGATTACATTATCGAAGCCAGATCATTTCATTCATTATTTTTCTAACAGGGATATGTTCCTTGAAAAGAGTTATTGGATTTATACCCTGCTTTGATATGAAGAAATATTCCCCTTCGGAAAAAGTTTCTTACCGATAAACGGAGTTTCTTACTTATTGATAGAGGAATGTGCTCCTTTAGAAAAGTTGGCGAACTTAAAGTACTGAATGCAAATATTGGATTTATACCTCTAACTAACCCTCACACAAAAGAGCTCTAATTCTCAGATCCACAATATCTTCAAAAGTTCTCGATCATTAAAGTTTCGGCACTGAATCAAAATTAAGACTTGATCTCAAATTTTTGTACATGTAAAATATCATGTGTTTGGATGAAACTGAAACGATGCTGCTCCAGTGTGTATATTACTCATATCCCGTTTACCATTCTTTTTAAATGTTAAGATTCAGTGGAAATAAAATAGTTAATCAAGTAGGTAGGGAATATCTAAAGCTGCCTTTTTCATTTATAAATATAATTATAACAGTACATCGAGTGATAATTTCAATTAGAACATCATTGACTGTCGAGTGTCGCAAAGAAATTCACTAAAACGGAAAAAGGGAACATAACGCATGTAGTTTCTTTGAATTGTGTAATCAAATTCACTGAACTAACTCATTCAAGAATTTCTTTCTGAATCATCACTAATTAAATTGTTATACTAATATACAAAAACTTCACTTAGTACGTAGTTAATAAGAAAGGTAGCAACTTCATAAGAGCGATCACTTCTTTAACCAACTTAGGGCATTGAAATTCTCACTAACAGCTATGCCAAAGGATATTTACATCATTCATTTATTTAATTATGTCTTAACATATCTCTTCACATGATGCTTAGTTTTTTTTATTTGGTTTGAATATGTTACTTAAAGAAAGCTAACTCTATTGTGTTAGTTGTTTATTTATAACATTTGTTGAAGTGAAAAATCTTGATCCTGTTTTGGGCTAACAACATTTATTTTAATTTTCGATGTGAGTTTATTCTTTCTTCCAAATGTATGACATTTTATAGAGGGTAGGAAACAGAAGAAAGGCTTCTATACGTGCTCTTCAATTTAATAACTCTTCTGGAACGGTAGGTTTTCTTTGCGCTGAAAATAACTCGAACAGGGACTGCTGAAATTGGAGAAAAAGATTAAAGTATGTGTTTTTGATGGTTTTATCCTCTTCTTTATATGTTTGTACCTCTCAAAATTAAAATAGGTAAAAAAAAAAATACACATAATCTAATTAAATTTTAATTGTTCGTTTAATTTATAGGTTCAGACGAAATCCAATCATCTTGATCTCGACATAAAATTATACCATACGATGATTCATATTGATCATTCATAGAAACTTGTACTTTATTTTTTCATGAGTAATTATATGCTCAAACTTTTGTTTTAATAATAGTTGATGTTATTTATATTATACAATATTAAAAGTACGAAGGCCTTTAGCGAAATATTGTTTGCTTTTTTTACCCTTTAAAAATAGATTTTATATTAGACAAAATTATATTCAATTATTTTCTTAATATCTAGGTCTTTAAAATCAACTATCTTGTTTGTTAAGTCTTTCCTTATTTGAGTCATACAGATATTCCTAAAGTTTAGCAATTTAATATGGAACAATTTTAAGTACGGAACTACTTCCCCTCTTAGAATCGAGTGTGCTACAACAATGTAATCCTTGTTATTTACTTTTTGAATTACAATAAGTATTTTCTTCCACCACCTAAAACCTGTGTTGCTATCCTTTGGATCCTTACTCCTTCTATAATTTTCATTTTATCCTTTTTCCTCCAAAGTATTATAAGATTGTCCTTTAATTCGTTTTGTATTTGTTATTTCTATTTCTATTCTAATTTTTATTTATAATTTAACATTACTATCATTCATGACAGTATAGCTCTACGAAAAATTTGAGTTAGTTCCAATGATATCAAATTTGAAATAATTTCACTACTCTTACAAGATAATTTGACGTGGGTCTGACATTCCAAAAATAAAGTTTAGCCAAAAGTAAACAATATGAAAGAATTACGCAATATTTATGAATTACGTATATAGGTTTAGGACTTCATCTTACTATTGTTTGGTTTAGTTTTCTCTAATGTTAATTTAGATATTTCCTCATATTATCATATAAGCTGTAACAGTGTCTTACAGTCAATTTTTTGTACATTATTTAAGGTATAATATAGGTTCAACATTTGTGATCATGTTGTTTTTCCTCTACAATTTTTTTACTTTAACAATCAAAGTTCCCAAAACAATTTTGAATAATAGATACACATTTCTCCTTCCTATCTCGAAACTTTAAGCTCAGATTGTTATCAAGTATCAACCTTTATTTTATTTTTTTTAATATAATGATTTCCCCCCTTAAAATCTACGTTATGGACTTACTTATAAAATAAATTAAATATTATTTCTAAGTAAGAAACAGAAAAAAATAGTGATTTAGCAATTACAAATTAATAATGTTCAAATGAAAGAAATGAACAAAACAAAAGTTTAGACTTCTAATTTGCTTGATTCAGTAATTTTAATAGCAATCAAAACTCAAAAAACTACTTGCACAATTAAGAGAGTTCCTAAATATATATTAATGCACGTAATGCACGAAAAACATAATATAAATAAAGGTAAATGGTATAATAAAAATACTAAAAGATTCTTCATTTACATTGGAATCAATAAAATTGGAATACAGTTAAGTTTAATATATTACTTAAATGGATTGAGGACTTTAATGAGATGTCTCTTCCTTTGTTGAGTTAGCTAAGATCAACAAGTATTATTTTAAAAACATACAATTCTCCTTTAACTTTTATTCTATAACTCAAACATAATTTTTAATATAATAATTTATGTAATTTCTTTAAAAAATAATCTTATTCAAATGGTGTACACGCGCGCAAAGCGCATACTATAAGATTAGTTATATTAAAAGCACGAATGCCCTTAGCGAAATATCATTCGCCTTTTTTACCCCTTCAGAAATAGAGTTCACACTAGATAAAATAATTATTTAATTAATTTTCTAATATGTAGGAATATGCATTTAATTATTTTTCTAATAATTAGGACTTTGAGTTTTAACGTTATCATTTAATTATTTTTCTAAAATTTATTAATTTGAAATCAACTAAAATTTTAGTACTTATAACATCTTTCCTTATTTGAATTAGAATTATTTTTCTTTAATTATATTTGGTCTCCTTTCCTTGTGTGTATCAATGTACAACCTCAATTTGAGATATGATTGTCACTATAAATTCATAAATCAATTTTTATTTAAATTAAGGGTTTACCACATAAAAATAATTTGTTTCCCCTAAGACTCTTTATGTTGCGTATATTTGAAAAGTAGTTAACGTAAAACATAAATATGATAAAGAAACTTAAAAATGCAAATCTTAGATGCTTTGAAGTGCATTATGACATTTATAATTACCTCCACGACCATCAAGCAAAGTTAATAACCATTTATATATTATAGAATAATACTATTGAATATTTAGCTTAGGGTGCAATTTTATTTTATTTCTTTGACAAATGTAATTTTTATTTTTCAAAGCAATTTTCTTTTCTTTTGTAATTTTTTAAATATTTACTTATTTGAATCTTGTAAGACTCCTAATATTTAGGAATTTAAAATGGAGTAAAATTTTAATTATATATTTTTTCCTTATTTGAATTGTGTAAAGCAATTATATAAAGTATAATTTTCCCAAAGAGAATCTCATAATGAACAAATTTCTCACAGGAGGATTCTAGGTTTTGTGCTCGTATTATTTTTCTACTCTATTAACTTTTACGCGAATTTACAAAGCTTCTTCATGCTTCTTTTGCAGGCATCTCCTTCAATTGTGGACATTACAATTTGAAGTATGTTAATTAAGTATTTGGTAATCGGAAAGATTTAAAAAAGCACGTCGATTTTAATTAGAGGTTTTATCCTGATGAATGAACTCGTTTTGATTTTAATAATTTATTCTCTTATTTTAACATTTGTAAGTTTTATCTCCCTCTTATAATTTTATATTTGAATTCACCGCATACCACGATATAAAGTATTATGGTCATATCTCAGAGATTTTTGCAAAGTGCAAGCTACATTGATCTCTCCCCAAGTATCAAGGTATCATATCTACAAGTAGTTAACATAATAAACTTAATAGTATTTGTTTGGTATTCCTGTTGTAATCAAAAATTTATTTTCATTGATCCTTTGATGCTCTTAGCTCACGTATTTCTATTTGTTAATAAGAGATATATTTTTTTAATGTGACTTTATTTATTTTGAGTACTTTTTTCTCTTCTATTTTGATTGCTTATATTTTTCGTTTGTTTTCTTGACGTGGATTGGTATTTAGTGGCCAAATAACACTCAAATAAATGAAAATTTTGAAAAATTAATGCGCAAATAAGGAAAAATATTTCTTTCATATATACAAACTTTTGATTTTTATCTACTTTATGTTTCAAGTTTGAAATTTTTGTGAAATAATATGTATGTAATATTTTAAAATAATATATATTTATTGAGAGGTTACACACGCAACGCGCATATCCTAAGACTATTATACTATAAATAGTAAAATATTATTCATTTTTTTTACCCTTTAGAACTTATTTCACACTGGATAAAATAGTTATTTAATAATTAACTTAATTTATAGTATCTTAAAATCAACTAAATTTTTTATTATTAAATATTTTCTTATTTGATTGTGCAAGTATTAGTAATATTTTGGACTTTTAGATAATTAAGAATTTACCTTACATAACTATAATACTTTCCATGTTAGTATTTCTAATGTTTAGAATTTTAAAATTAGGAAAAATATAATTGCCTTAATAACAAACATAATGCACGTTGAACGTATTACTTGTCAAGAGTAAATCATGTGGAAGAAATTGTGAATGTGCTATTTTCTTTATTTCATAAATTAATTACTATTTGAAATCTAAATAAGTGCAATATAGAATGAAAAATAGTTAAACGTCACCACGTCAATTAATGATGAATTTTTAATGGTTATTTCTAATTTCTATACTATTATAGTTGAACTATTTTCTTACTCAAATAATATTATTTACTATTTATTTTATAATATTTAAAATGATACTAAAAAATTCGAACAAATAACTAGCAAAACTTAGAAGAGACAGAGGTGATTAGCAATAGTCCATAACACTAATGATTTTTCAAATATAAAGATCTAAAATGAAATGTCAGATAAAGTTTTATCCTTTAAGAATAAAATTTTTATTGCATGATTGCAATTCAGAATGAACCAATACTATAAATTTGCAGAAAAATACATTATTTCCCTTCGAATTAAGGAAAAAGTGATTAGGTTTTAAAACTAGCTACAGAAAAAGATCCAATTCAATTCTTATTTAAACTAATTATCGTATAATAAATTATTTTAGGTGGACAAAACTCTAAGGATATAAAAATAAAGTAAAATTATTTATAGTATAGTAACTTTAAATTGGCTAAGAGAAAACGTAAAGCAATAAGGATGGAATAGTTGAAGACAAAATATATTCTAACGAATGACAACTCATTATATTTTATATGAATTAAGTTACTTCATTTGAAAAATATTAACTCAATATTAGTCTTTTTAGGCTTTATGTTGTCACTTACTATTTTTTCCTGGAATCATAGGCCAACCATGTTATTCCAAAATTTCTAGAAGACTAAAAGAGTTATTTTTTCAATTTATGTTACTTTATAAATTTTAAAAAATCATGATAAAAGAATTTTTATGCTACTTATTTGTTTTCGGTAGGTCACATAAATAATAATAATTTTCATAAAATATTCCTATAGAAATCCTCAAACAATCACAGTAGGATAATAACTAATAATTGTGAAGTTCTATTTATAGTTTCTTCTTTTATTGAGGTAGTGATATATAATCAATATTCACCATTCAAAATTTATGCCTTTTAGTTTATGACTCAAAGAAAGATTTAATATATATGTGATTATTTTCAGAAAAGATTTACTCATTGAGATAGGTTACACGCGCAATGCGCGTAGCCTACAACTAGTTTTACAAAATACATGAATCGATATACACGTGCAACGTACGTGGCGAGAAACTAGTATATATATATATATATATATATATATATATATATATATATATATGTTCACTTGTTCTTGTCCAGTATTCACTTTTACTTGTCACTTTTATCATATCAAGAGAAGACAATTCTTTATTATGTTATACCCACAGTAATAATTATTCATTTCAAAATAATTTCTCAAATCCAAGTATGCATCAATTAATATGGGTATCATGGTAAATTATGCATTTCACTTATTATTTTTTAAGGGGTGTGCAAAGTCCATATAGGCAAATAAAACTCAACGGAGGAAGTATAAACTAAGGACTCGTTTGGTACGAGGGATAAGGGTTAACTAATTCTGGGATTAAATTTGACATGAGTTTATCTCATGTTTGGTTCAGATAAAATTGCGGAATAACTAATCACAGAATTAGTTTTTGCGGGATTATAGTGTTATTTTTATTTCTATATTTTTATGGGAGGATAAAATAACAATCCCGAAATAACTAATCCCAAAAAATTTATCCTGTAATAACTTATTTATCAACCAACCAACCCTAGTGGATTATTGTGGATACAAGTATGTCAGCTATACTTTAGTGGACTAAATAAATCTTAAAAATCGCTGTTGAAACATATTTTTTCCCCAAACACTAAGCAGTAAATATACGATTTACGATTTACGTTTTTTCTAAGAAAGAATAAATTGTTCATGAAAAATATACACCATGAGTCTAAAATATAAAACAATTTTCAGTAGCCTATGCGTGTTGTACAACTAACTATAAACCTATATATCAACAAAGGGCACCAACTAAAGTTCACAACCTATATTACATAGACTGGCAGGAGAGGATATGGAGATATTTGACCAGAATTACAATTTACAACAATATAGATGACTTATTAAGCACTAAGTAACATGTAGCATGAGAACAACGATTCGTGCATCAATAACTTTACGTAAAAAGATATTATTGATAATTTAAATATAAATTTTATACAACAATTCATATATTATATAATTATTTTTTAACTTTCAAACAACATTCCAATAAATATATATATATATATATATATATAACTACAACAGAATACAATTTACACAGTTATAATATAACTTTACTATAATTTCGTAAGTACATGGTATGTCATGTATTCTTCTTCTTCTTCTTCGAGCTTCAATATGAAATTCAGTCAAAATCAAGTCTAATCTTCACCAAACACCTTCAAAATTGAGAGATAAACTCCAAGCAATATTTTCAATTGTTTGCAACAACACCCAATCCAAACAAATAATGGTTTTTTGAAAATCCAAATTCGAATCAAAACTTTATGATAGATTAGTGTTCGAATCTTCAATTCCTACGACCTTCTTACTAGGTGCTAATTCATCTCTTGAAGAAGACTACCAAACTGTAGGATAATCCAATTTTCAAGAGAGCACAATACAAATCGAAGTGTCACAAGTTAAAGTTCCATACTTAGTGGGTAGCAATGTAAAACAGAAAACGGCAAACTAGTACAAACTGGAGGTTACTTCAATACGTTGATTAGTAGAAGACAACTTTTAGGCTTATCTTATTGAGAGAGAGACGGCGAGAGAGAGTGACGAAGAAAGAAAGAAAAATTGATGAGATGAAGAAAGAGAAGATGAGAGAAAAAAGGAAAAGGATGTAATTAAATCTCCTAATTTAAGGCACTAATAATGAATTGTATATAATTTGTAAGTAATCCTTATTTAGGATGGATAATATACAAATCTAAAATAATTTTTGGTAAATAAATTTCAAATATTATATAGAAAGGAAAAAATTCCTTTTTTTTTTTATTATACCCTCACACTTGAAACGTCTATCGCTAAATTTTGTTATGGCCAACTAAAGTAAACTATAGTAAAAGGATGGCTATTTATGTTTTTTTCCCAAAAATTATTATACCAGACAGAACAGGCCATAAAGATTTGCACAATTCAGTCCATACAACAGTAAGCCTAATCGAATGTTTTTAACTGTAGCCCAATGTTTTCGGCCTACACGCAGAGCCCACCGCCAAGTCTTTCATAAGTCGTAACCCTAAGTCAGCAGTATAAAACGTATCCTCTTGTCGCGTCTTAGTGCTTTCGATCGGCACCAGCTGAACGGCAATTGTGCTCTCTGCTATTTCTGTCTAAATCTCGGCCGGCGAAAATGGTAACACATCTATTTCCGTCTCTTTGATTTGTTATCAATTTAGTATTCGATAGTAGAATACCAATTCAATGCGTTTCAGCAATGAAATTCTTATTGTCACATCGAAGCTTAGAGATCTCGTCGTATGAAACGTTTCTTTGAGGTAGGAACTTAGGTTGGGAACTAGATGAAATGACTAATCGTTCTTCACTTCGTTAGATAGTACAGAGTCTAACAAGCGTTACATTTGCTTTTCTTGTTTGCTGATATAAAGGTGTTGTTACTGTTTTGTGGTATTTTGTTTCTTGATTCCTTAGTAGAAATGCACCCATTAAGCACATTCTAGTTTGTAAATTAAGTAGCTGCAAGTCCATGTTTCTGTGCTGTAGCCATGTAGGATTAAGTACAGCTCATCCTCAAAAGCTAAATAATTTTAGTTAATGTTCTAGCGCCTATTTTTCTTGAAATTGGAAACATTGTGCTGAAATGTGATGGACCCCAGAATTGGAATTGAGGTGAATCCCTTTGTTGAGGGATTCTAGGAGGAGACACCATTACCCTCATTCAGTATCGATTTTATTGTGTGTTGTGCTTTCTACTGCCCTTTTATTCATGCTTTGGCATGTAGCAACGTCTTGATATGTTCCTTGTGTTATAATAAGTATCTGTTCAATGTGGCCCTTGCAGGTGAACGTTCCTAAGACAAAGAAGACCTACTGCAAGTCCAAGGAGTGCAAAAAGCACACCTTGCACAAGGTTACACAATACAAGAAAGGGAAAGATAGTTTGGCTGCTCAGGGAAAGCGTCGTTATGACAGGAAGCAGTCAGGTTATGGTGGTCAGACAAAGCCCGTCTTCCACAAAAAGGTAGCATATATAATTACTGTTTCGTTAAAGGAAATTAGTATTGGAAAAAATGCCAGAAATGGTATGAAGTTTTCACTGATGTAGCACTGTATTCAGTGTACTGGTTAAGGAATAACTGACCTCTTATTACAAACCAGGCAAAAACCACTAAGAAGATCGTCTTGAGGTTGCAATGCCAAGGTTGCAAACATGTTTCACAGCACCCAATCAAGGTTTGTTAATGGATGAACTCTGCAATGCAGTTGTGCTTATGTTTTATATTCTGCAAGTTAATCATTTTCTTTGGTTATGCAGAGGTGCAAGCACTTTGAAATTGGTGGAGACAAGAAAGGAAAGGGAACCTCTCTTTTTTAGATTGCCTGTGAAGTGCAATCCACAGCTTTCTTTTTTGCCTTCGTTTATGTTAATTTGGATGATGTTGGTTCTTATTGGTTACATTGTTTTTCAGTAGATGTTTTGCGTTATGGTAATGATATGGAGATGAAATTTATATTTCAGGGTTTTAAATTTATTATGGATACTCTTTTCGGAATTGATGTTCAAGCAATTGGTACAAAGCTCTGCTGTCTTTATTGTCATGTTTCCACAAGTGTTGCACACTTTTAAATCTTAAAAATACATGGAGGTATGGTTGATATCGTCAATATGAAGAGGTTATATCTTGGAAACAGAATTATTGGATAGAGGTTCTCTTTGAAAAAATAAAATCTGAGTCCATTGTCTACCCAACTTTTGGATTTATGCAGCCCCTTTAACGATTCATAGGCCTTATATTTCTTATTGCTTGCTTAAATTTTGATTTATTTGAGGGTTTTTTCTCTTTGCCTGTATAGTAGAGTTCACTGTTCTTATCATCTTGTGTGTTGCGTCAGAAAGCTTCTACAAGATCTTCTCATGTCAAATTTTAACTTTTTTTAAATTTTCTCTTTGAAATCAATTTCGTTTGGAATGTGTATATCTTTCCTTATAAAAGAAGCCTAGCTAAAAGATTGGAATGGTACGGCATTTAACTGAGCAAGTGAGCATCAATACGCTGTTCCAGGAAAATTTGACGTGGTACCCTTAATAGGCCTGTGGTTGATATGTCCACCTCTCGACTTATATTCTAAATGAGAAGAATCCCGTTTGGTTTCTGAAGGCATGGAGTCTCGCAAGAATTGTGACATTTGCATGATAGGAATCTATGTTCTTAGGTATGATTGTAATGCGTTTCACATTTTTCAAGGTTAAGAAATCAAATTACATGGACCTCTGGTTCGACTGCAATAAATTTTTTTTTTCCTATTTGCAAAAGGTATAAAATTCTAAAACTTTAAACATCATGACAAGCAGTGACATTTTCGGCTAAAAGTTATCATTGTTGCTGAGTCTTGGATAACGGTGTGGCCCACCACGGGCCTGGGCCAAACGGGCCTGGCGGGCTCGTGGGTAGGGACCGGCCCGTTACGGGCTAGGCCTACGGGCCCAACGGGATTTT
>MCJB01052510.1:0-23276 GCA_002018475.1 Nicotiana obtusifolia | reverse complement strand
GCTGAGATGTTTTCCGCAGCCATCTTGATGGGTTTGCATGGGATGACACGAGGTTTGGCCCCGTTTTCTCCCATCATGATGAGCATATCAGCGAAGGGCACCGGAATGGTGTTGGTTTGTCTTAGGAATTCCAATCCCACTATCAATTCGAAGTCATCGATGATAGCTATGCGCAGGTTGAATTTTCCCTCGTATGGACCAAGCTTCATTGGTACTGCTTTGGCCTTTCCACTCAACGGCTGATGAGGTGAGTTGATAGCCTTGACGCTGCCCTTACACTTTTTCACGGCCAAACCAAGGCGCTCTACCTGAGATGAGGCTAGGTAGTTGTGGGTAGCACCCGTGTCTATCATGGCCCGGATGGGGCGACCGTTTACTTCCATGTTAACGAACATGAGGGTCCTCTCTTTTATGGTGGGAGGCCTCTCGTCCGCCTTCTCTTTCCCTTTCCTGATGATCGGGACTGTATGCTTCATATGCTTACCAGTGCTGGATCCTGGTAAGGTGTCTGAGATGGAACTAACAAGTACGCTGAAAGCACCCACTTGCTCCGCGTCGTCAGAGTCAGTGTCAGTGTCTGACCCGTTTTCGACTGCCTGATGAGCGTTGATTTTTATGTTTGGGCATTCATTGTTCCAATGAGGCCTACCGCAATGACGGCATTCTGAGGGAGGCTTTCTCCCTTGATTGTTGTTGACTGATGCAGCTGTGTTGCTGCTTGATGAAGGAGTCTTAGATCTTGATGCACTTCGATCTCCCCCATTTCTGATAGGGCCACCATGGTTTGGTTGGCTCCCGTTGTACCCTCCTCGGATAGGCGGCTGGGGCCTGTCTTTTAGAGATTCCAACTGATAGTCCCCAAGGCATTCAGCAGCTTGGATTGCCTTGGGCAGGGTATCTACCCTCTGTCGTTGCAGCTCTGCACGAGCATGAGGTTTCAAACCTTCTATGAATGCGAAGAGTTTGTCTTTGTCCCCCATGTCTCGTATGCTTAGCATGAGCGCGGAGAAATCCCGCACGTACTCCCGCACTGATTTGGTTTGCCGAAGTTCCCGCAGTTTCCTCCGTGCATTGTATTCCATATTCTCGGGGAAGAACTGTAGGCGTATGGCTGCCTTCAGTTCCGCCCATGTCTGCAGATTGTCCTCACCGGCCCTGATGGATTAGTATTTCACTCGCCACCAGAGTTTTGCATCGCCCTGAAGATACATGGCAGCAGTTGCTACCTGTTTTGCTTCGTCCAGGGGACCAACGGCATCGAAGTATTGTTCGATGTCGAATATGAAGTTCTCCACTTCTTTAGCATCCCGGGCACCGTTGTATGGCTTTGGTTCCGGAATTTTCAGCTTCTGTGGAGCAGGGGCAATGTTCATGGCACCCCCAATGTGATTGTCGGCTCCTCTGAGCAAGCCTTGAAGAGCAGCATTGACAACGTTGAGCTGGCCTGTCAAGTTGTCTATGGTTTGCTGCATGGCAGTGATTTTGTCTGCCTGTTGTTGATGATGGGCTAAATCCTGCGCACGCTCCTGTTGGAGGTCATCGAATTTGCCATGAAGGGCAGCTGCCTCGACAGCTGCTGTTTGACGGTCATCCTCAGAATCCCGACTGATGTTTGCAATGTCATTTTCCGCCTGCCGCATCCTGTGGTCCAGGTCGTCCAACCTTTGTTCTAGGCTGGCTTTTAAGTCAGGCACGGTACCTACGAGGGGCCGTAGTCCGTCAAGAGCCTGTTCGAGGGCGGTGATCCATTCCCCTTGAGTCACCATGGTCAGAAATGGTGAAATGGCAACACGTTCCCTTGTCCGATGCGTCGAGCCTAGGCTCTGATACCAACTGTTACGCGACGCCTTCCTGAGATGCTTTGGAAGGGTAGCGTAAGGCTAGGCAATCGATGTTAGTACGATTGCCGTCCGCCAATTGAGGTCCCCTCCGCACGCTAGACTAGATTGTCAGTGCCGCGCGGGAAAACCAATTCGTAGGCAACAAGAGAAATGAGAGCAGCGGAAGCTTTGGTTGGATTTTTGATGATGATTGTATTGATGATGAAAAAGCTATTACAAAGCTAATGCGGTGTCGAGGGGGCGAAGACACCAGTACAGAGAATTGAATGCTTGCTGAAAATGTTTGAATGCTGATACCCCCCTAATAATGCTTAAAAAATAAAAACCCAAATTACATGAGTAGACCTAATGCGAGCTCTATGAGCACAATGAATATAAAACAGTAAACCTATTCTATATTTACAATGAAAGGAACTTAGTCTTCTATGATGTAGAAATACTAAGTCCAATGGCAGCAATCTTGTCTTGACGGTCAGGGTCCGCGCGCGCGTTGCTGTCTGCGCGCGCGGCACTATTGATGATGGCCCGCGGCGGGGCGCTGGCACTTGTGCTTGGATCATGATGGATGCGCGCGGCCTTGGCTGTGCGCGCGGCATCGCTTGACTGTGCGGCATTGTCTGCGCGCGCAGCATGGTTGACACTCGCAAGCCGCTGGGCGCCGGCAAGGAGTGTTGGTGGGGCGACAGAGGCACTTGCGCACTTGTCACTTGGCGCGGCCAAGACCACGGGGCCGTCCGTGGCGCTAGGCTTAGAGAGGCTTAGGACGCCACGGGGCGCGTCCAAGGGGTCATGGGGCGAGGCTGGAAAGCCGCCCATGACAGTACGCATAATAAGGTGTTCTTCTATATGGAGAATGTCACGACCCAAAATCCTACACTGTCGTGATGACGCCTATCGTGGTATTAGGCAAGCCGACATATTCAAATAACTCCAACACTTTTATCAGAAAATGAATTAAAGCAGATTAAACAATAAAATTTCTCATAAACGGGATAAAAACCCAAAACACAGCGCGGAGATTCCCAACCATCGGGGTGTCACATAGTACATGAGCATCTATACATCACAAGTCTGGAAAAATACTGTCTATAATAGTCCGAAACTAAATACAATAAGCGGAAAGATAAGGAAGGAGAGACAAGGTCTGCGAAACGCCGGACATCTACCTTGGAATCTCCCAAAAGATCAGCTGTGCGATGAAATCAACACCCACCGTGTCCGAAAACACCTGGATCTGCACACGAAGTGCAGGGTGTAGCGCGATTATAACCAACTTAGTAAGTAACAATACTTAAATAAAGAACTGAAAGTAGTGACGAGCTTTACAATTATGGTTCAATTTCAGTAATTTCAACATAGGAAAGTAGGCACGCTCTCATGTTCGACAATTTAAGTCAAATCAGTTAACTCGTGGCAAATCCAAGTGAAGTAGAATATAATATCTTTCAGAAATTTCAAGACAGTGAGGTGTGACAGATAAGTGCAACAATAATAAAATCAAATGCATCCTCTCAGAGCAACAATCACTCAGTCCTCCCATTCACTCCAACCTCACAATCACTCATTCCTCTAAGTCGCTCAGCACTAGGCACTCGGCACTCGCACTCAGTAGGTACCTGCGCTCACTGGGGGTATGTACAGACTCCGGAGGGGCTCCTTCAGCCCAAGCGCTATATCAAGCCAATCAGGGCATAAATCAATGATACATGTTGCGGCGTGCAGCCCAATCCCATAAATAGATATAGCCATAAGGCTCGTTGCGGCGTGCGACCCGATCAACATATATAGATATATCACTCCCAACTCGGCACTCAGGCTCCAACTCAGTCACCAACCTCTCCAGTCTCTTGGGCTCTCAGAAATCATGAAAATCAGCTCAAACAGAAATGATGTAATGCATCAACAAGGAAGAAAAGAGACTGTGATATGATATGCAAGTAAAATGGAGACTGAGTACAACAACAG
Organism: Nicotiana obtusifolia; assembly: GCA_002018475.1. NCBI lineage: Eukaryota > Viridiplantae > Streptophyta > Magnoliopsida > Solanales > Solanaceae > Nicotiana > Nicotiana obtusifolia. Next base: position 19,470 of record MCJB01052510.1, on the reverse strand, counting down.
TTTAGCAGACAATTTAACATGTAACACGGTCTCTGTGGGTCCATACAGTACCAGCATATAGCCTAAACATGATTTATAACATGGTTTGCAGTTCATTTGTTATAACACATGGAGAATATAAGGACAGTTCCATGGAATTTGACCAAGTCACAATTCCTACGGTATACGCCCACGCGCCCGTCACCTAGCATGTGCGTCACCTCCAAACCGGTCACAAGACACATAATACGGGGTTTTATACCCTTAGAACCAGATTTAGAACTGTTACTTACCTCAATCCGAGCAAAACTCTACTCCAATATATCATTGCCTCGCGACACGGCCTCTGAATGTCTCGAATCTAGCCATAAACAATTCGATATAATCAATACGGGCTAAAGAAATTAACTCTATAAGAAAATGCTAAGCTATTAATCAAAAGTCAAAATCGACTCAAAGCCGGCCCCCAGGCCCACGTCTCAAAATTCCGTAAAAGTCACAAAACCCGAAAGCCCATTCAACTACGAGTCCAACCATACTAAATTTATCAAAATCCGACACCAATCGTCACCCAAATTCCCAAATCAAACTCTCCAAATCCCTAGCCTCAAACTCCTAATTTACTCCTTAAATACACATCAACGAGGAAACAAGATTATTGATAAAAAACGAGCTCAAAGGACTTATCTCAAGAATCCCCTCGAAAATCAAAAAATCGCCAAACCCGAGCTCAAAATGTTTGAAATGAAGCCAAAATCGCGAATCCTTGTATTTATATATTCTGTCCAGTCCTTCCGCTTCTACGGACACTTACCCGCTCCTGCGGCTTCACAGGAGCGACTCTACACCCGCTTATGCAGTTTCCTCCGCACCAGCGGCCCAAACTTCCGCTCCTGTGGACTCACTATTGCGAGCATCCAAGATTCTTATGCGGACCAAGCCCATCTGCCCAGATCCGCTTCTGTAGTTCCCCTGCCGCATCTGTGGTCACGCAGGTGCGGAACTCCTATTGCACCTGCGTGCCTCTCGCTTCTACGCACCTCTCACCGCATATGCGACCACGCAGGTGCTGAAAATCCTTAATACCTACGACCACCTGCGACCACCTGCTCACACCACTCCAAAATCGCATCTGCGATTACACTAGCAGACCCCAGCTTCAACAACTTCTCAAGTTCAACTTTTGATTCGTTAACCATCTGGAATCAACCCGAGGGTCCCCCCCTCCCCCCCGAGACTTCAACCAAACGTACCAACAAGTCTTAAAACCCCATACGAACTTAGTCGAGCCCTCAAATCACATCAAACGACATCAAAAACATAAATCGCACTCCAATTCAAGCCTATGGAAACTAAGGAAATTCAACTTCTACAAACGATGCCGAAACCTATCAAATCACGTCCAATTGACTCTAAATTTTGCACACAAGTTCCATTTGACATTACAGACCTACTCTAACTTCCGAAATTCCAGTCTGATCCCGATATCAAAAAGTCCACTCCCGGTCAAACTTTTCAAAAATCCAACTTTTGCCATTTCAAACCTAATTCAACTACGGACCTCCGAATCAAATTCCGGACACGCTCCTAAGTCCAAAATCACTCAACGGAGCTAACGGAACCATCAAAACTCCATTTCGAAATCATTTACTCATAAGTCAATATTCGGTCAACTTTTCAATTTAAGCTTCCAACATTGAGACTAAGTGTCTCATTTCATATAACTAAAACATAAAAATTAATATAATACCTAAATAATGATATGTTCTATTTAAATTTAAATTATCGAAATACTATTTCAGATTCGAAAAAGATATAAGGAATCTTGACATCTGAATATGGAAGAACAAAGAGATGATTGATGCATTTCGATAATACTAATTGATAAGAAAGTGATACAACCCATTATTTCAAGTAAATAAAAATGAATCCACTTTAAAGTTATATTTAATACTAGTCTCTCTACACGTGCATTGCACATGTATTTATATTTTTTATAAGAAATCCACTCGTATTATGTCAAGATAAAGTTAACTTTACCATGCAAAAAACTAAACATAACTTTGAAATATAAAGCTGTAAATACATAATTTTCGAGTTGAAAATGTGTGATTAAGAGGACTAATGATAAGGCATGGGAGAGTTGTCACATCACATCTTTTGTAACCAACTTTATATAAATATATAGATAGATTACAATGGGGACTCTTCAAAAGCCAAAAGCTCATGAGTTTATAAAAAATTTCAGAAATACAGCATTAACATGATTTCTCATGACTATACGAACTCACCAAATTTGATAGCTAAAAATAGAGTTTAGCTATTTTGATGAATAGATGGGTTTATCATCTCCGATAATAATGTTCCATCTTAATGCATTACCATTGTAGACAATAAATTTGTGTCGAGAAAATAATCGAGATCGAAAAATATTGCAACAATCGTAGTATTTGATTTCAAGTAATATGAGTGTACAATCTCTATGAATCCTCTAATTCTTCTTTCCGATAGTAAATAAATCCAAGGGCCTTTGAGCTTGATCTTGAATATGTAGTTGTTGTCACGAACGATGATCTTGAATTCAACTAAGACGAACTTTAATTTGAACTCGTACTCCTTGAATCTTGATTTGTTCTTCGTTCCTGAGCTTGAACTTGATTTCTTAAACTTGAACTTGATTGCTTGAAGCTTGAAACTTGTAGAAAAATTTGTGGCGTTTGATTCACGAGCTCTCTCTTGCATCTTGTTATAACTTCTGGTGTCTTTTCTGGGTTACGAAGACCCCTATTTATAGTTGTGGGAGGGAAGAGTTATGATAAGAATAAAATCTTTCCGACCAATCAAATTAAAGTGTAACAAGACCGCATTTGATTGGCCAGAATATGTCACTTGCACATGTGGCGCGGTTTCATTGACCTTTTAATTTGACTTGGCATGCCTTGTCATTTTGACACGTGGCATGATCCCATTGGATCTTCTGTTTTACTTGGCGTGCCACGTCATATGACACATGGCACCAAACTGAGCCTCTAGAGAAATGGCATATTGGGCCTAATGAAGTAGGCTCATCATTTGTAGCCCAACTAAATGGACTAGCCCAATGGATTAAGACTTATTTATTTAATCCATATATGTTGGACTTATAATTAATCCAATTATATTATCAATAAGTTTATTTGAACTAATATATCTTAAATTTAAAATTCAGTCCAAATTATTTTATGAATTTAATTTCAATAAAATTTATATGCCTACAAATGTTCCTTACTTCAAGATTTGTCGACGTGTAAACTTGTCAAGCTTGAAGACGAGACTTGAAGTATATAAAAAGTAATTATTACACTTCATTGATTGATTTCTTATAAATGCTCGGTCGATCTCATCACGTGTAGTTGTAACTTAAGAAGAATGGAACTTATGAAGATGTTAGCCTTCTGTATAACTTCACGTATCTCTCTCACTAATAAACTTAGTGTTACCTTTCTTTGATCAATTATTTAATATTGATAAAGATAAGCCTCCCTATACACATAGGACAATTCTTATGTATTTTACTTGGACTCTTTACAGATCCTATTAGAAGTTAAATGCTACGGTAGATATTACTTGGATAATGGTTTGTCCAACTCCAACTGTGTTGGAAAAGCTTTTCACTGCCAGTAGCTTTTCCAAGTGAATTAGGAATCGGATATCTAGTCCTTCTTCAGCATTGATAACCACCAATCCCACATCGGTATTAACTCTTCAACACCTGCCTTTGGAAGCTCTATAAATAACAACGTGATTTTCCTTCAATTGGCATCAGTTGTAACATTCATAAGCTACGGTTAGTGAGCACTCACTGCTAAGGTAAAGTCTTTCTTTTGTTCTAGGCTTTTTTTTTTGTAGGCTAAGAAAAGAAAAGTCGTTGAGTGCCAAGTTGACGGAAAATTTCATGACGTCCCATAGAAGGATAAATCCATCACGGCATATAGATGATCAAATCCCTCGCAACATATAAAAGGACAAATACATCACAATATATAGATGACAAATCCATATTGCCACATACACGGACAAATTTACATCACCATATAGACGGACAAATCCATATCACCATATAGACGGACAAATTCACATCAATATATAGACGGACAAATTCGTATCAATATATAGATGGACAAATTCGTATCACCATATAGACGGATAAATCTGTATCACCATATAAACGGACAAATCCACATCACTATATAGACGGAAAAATCCATATCACTATACAGAAGGACAAATCTATATCATCGTATAGACGGACAAATCTGTATCACCTATAGACGGACAAATCCACATCACTATATAGATGGATAAACCCATAAAGAGGCCAACTTAAGGTGCAAACAAACTTGAACGCCCACCTTAAGATTGGAGAGTTATAGTTCCTTTTAAGGACAAACCCACGAAGAGGCCAACATAAGATGCAAAGGGACTTAAATGTCCAACTTAAGATTGGAAGACTAGAAAACTTCACCCCGGAGATTTGGTGGACTTGACGACATCGACTTGAACATTTTGCGAACTTTGATGATTTGGCGGACTTTGCATATTTCAACTTGGAGACCGACAAACTTGAAGATTTGATGGACTTAAAGGTTCGGCAGACTTTGACGCTTCAACCTGAAGAGTGGTGTTAAACTCCAACTTGAAAAATTAGCAGACTTGAAGACTTGGAGGGCTTAAACAATTCAACTTGAAGACCGACAAATTTCAAGACTTCAACTTGAAGATCGACGGACTTGAAGACTTCTACTTGAAGCCTTGGAGCGCTTAAATATTTCAACTTGAAGAGCTGCACAATTCCATGTACAGTTCGCACTTGTTTTCAACTTGTCAGGACTGGAAGTCTGCGGCCGCATAATTCTGATCTGCGGCCGCAAGGCACTTTTTCTGCGGTCCGCACTTTTACATGTGCCGCCGCACTTGATCTTACTGTGCTCCGCGCATTTACTCTTGCGGCCGCACAATTCCTGTGCTGTCCGCACTTTTGATAGACTTGGAATGCATATTCTCTAAACTTTGCTCCTGGACCAGCTTTTGCGGCCGCAAAATTCATGTACTGACCGCACTTTGCACCAAACTGTGCTGGCTTTTCATTCATCATCTGCGGCCGCAGATAATATTCTGTGGTCAGCACTTCCGAGCTTCTGTGCCTTTTATGTCCTTGAGTTCAGATCACTCCTTTTTTAGTTGGATTTCATATCGGGAGTTCATCTTCTAATATTCTTGCAATTAAGCACATTTTATTAGTTTTTGGGAACACAATTAAATGCTTTTGGACTAAAATAAAAGCTAAAAGGCGCTAATAACTCATCAAAATCCCCACTTATCAACTCCCCCAAACTTAAGTTTTTGCTTGTCCTCAAGCAAATAAATTAGTTCTCACCTCCACAAGTTAAGGGCCATTCCAGCTAATCAAAAGTGAGTCAATCACACATCAATTGGGACCAACAATTACCCACACCACTTATAAATAATCAACAAGGCTGCAAGTTAAACTTTTATGCACAAATAGTTCTAATGTGACACTTGAGCGTTAAGAGTTTACTTTACTCGTGGGGGAAGCTCCCTGTTTCATGTAGGTCATTGTGGATCACAAACTCCTCCTCTTCTACTTTCCGTTTGCCTATCTCGCTTAAGAATTTTAGCACTCAATCCATAGATTTGCGAAAGGTTAACTTTTCTCTCTCAAAAGAATGTCGGAAGTACGGCTTTAAGTACCATAGGCTTGCCCCTCATGTAGATTGCCACTAATGAAAGCTCACTCGGCTTGAAATCACGTTGGGCTTTTTCGGAATGCAATGAAGACTTTTGGACTAAGGTTGGATATGCTATGATAGAGCGGGTTCATCTTTCCTTAAGCACTCTATTTTCTGTTCTCGGCTTATGCTTTGCCAATTCTTTGAGGCATTTTCTTTTCCTTGGGGGGACTAGAGAGACTTAACATCACTCTTTATTGATCATGATATTCATTTTATCCCTCTTTGATTTCTCCATGCTTTGCATCATTACTTTTCTTTGAATCCCGTCAACTCTTCCACTTATTCACTTTCTTTTTGTATTTTTCTTTTTGTTTTTTCCTTTTCTTGCCTTTCCTTCTCTTCATTTCTTTTCTATTTTTGTGCCTTGATACCTCTTTCAAGTTCCTTGTCTCTCCCTGAAACTTACGTTTTTATCCAATTGTTTCACAAGAGTGTTAAGGAAAGTTCGGGTGCCAAGACAGGGTCACGACAAAATGGGTAAAGGCTTGTAACATGGTTATCAAATGAGAAAGGTTCGAGGCTCAAATGGGTTGACTAGGGATAACAACATTGGTGGGTAATGGAAAACTTCGAATGGGTCAAGGAGAGCCTACAATCACTTCTCAAGCCAAGTAAAGCTTAATATTTCGCCTTGAAACACATTCGAAGCAAGTTCTAAACCATTCCCACGGATACTTGGACTTGCAACAAAAACATCTCACCTCTCACGCAGCTGGATTGTTAAAGAGGATAGAGTCGAGGGCCTAATATGACCATATTCAAGATTAAAAATCACTATGGTTCGATAAACTCGATGATTGCCTAAGTCAGCACAAGAGTCACAAGGTCACTAACTAGAGCTATTTCTTTCTAAAAACCTTGTTTTTAACCATAAGCACGTAGTAAAGTGTGTTGGTACCAAGTGAAGCATGTTTGACTCTTCGAGCATGACTCAATTAGGTCTTTTTATTCATTACTACTACTATTGTTATCTAAACACCAAAAACAGACTCAATCCCTTAAGAAGGTTGTCATGCTATCCATCGTTGGGAAGAGTCACCCGGTTCACACAAAAACCACCTTTGGAAAGAACCGCGGCATTAAGAAAACCAAAGGCTTATTAACCATTAATACATAAAAAGATGCTATTAAATAAAAAAGAAGATACTAATTCAAAAAAAAAATAAACGTAAAGATAAAAGAAGCTACAAAGCAAAAAAACAATTGAAAGCGTAACGAATATACATAATGAGAGAGAAGAGAGATATACACATAATGAGAAAGGAAAAGGAGGAAGTATACAGAATAAGGAAAACGAGGTAAATATTGTCAGTTATTACAAACCAATATGTCTCAGAATCATCAAAGTATATCAAATAAACTCCACCCCCGAATAAAAATAAGCATTGTCACCAATGCTTAACAAAATAAGAATAAAGGAAGGGTGAGAGTGAAGAAAACTCCCTATGGCTCTGTGGCCATCTCTGTGTCCTCAGCAATGGCAGCGACCTCAGCCTCATCCAATTGGATCTCATCATCCTCAAGTCCGGGAGTGGCTGGGTTGGTGAACATCTGACATACTGCCTCGGCAGTGTCAGCAACAATGTCTGGCTCATCAGACTGGCCAGCTGGTGCTATAGGTGATGTGGGATCTGGGCCTGGATGGTGCTGGTCCATCAGCATGTCAAACGGAATGTCTCCGGCTGCTGCAAGCTTGGTAACCTATCTCCGGAGCTTGTCCACTGACTTCTTGGAGGCCTGGGACTTCCGCATCTTCTTCACTTACTGTCCCAGCTCTTCTATACTGACCCATGCTGCACCAAAGTGGCCATAATTGTGTTCTGATTTTCCAAGAGCTTCTTCAAAGTTTCTTCAACTGTGGGGGGGAATCTGGGGTGCCGGAATGGATGACTTGCTGTAACATGACTGGATATGTCAGACAGTTTTGCAGTAGCTGTCTACATCCAGTTGTTGAGGCTCGCCAGTGTCCAGGAGACTCGCAGCATAGAAAGTGGAGCAGTGGGCATAGGCACTAGCTTCAAAGTCGAGGTGGAAGGCAGTGAGGCTAAGGGTGGGGGCATGGCTGCTGCGCTGGCTGAAGGCTCTACTGAAGTGGAGGGCATGTCGGCTGTCTCTGCAGATCACTGATGGCTCATCAGATTGGCCTACAATGGTATTCGGCTGACCCTTTCTCTTAGGGTTGTGTGCATCCATCAGAGAATACCATGAGAAGTGCTTCTTAGCCCTAACCTTCGTATCAAATCTCTCGGCTCCACCTGTGCATCTGTAAGGTACTTAGTAATGGTGTTGGGATACGGGTAGGAGGTATCACCTTGCCTAGCGACCACAGATATGTTGGTCGATATCACGGCACCCATATTGATCGGGTACCCGACCATGATAGAGGTGACTAGAACTGCCCTGGGGATAGGAAGGTTTGTTTCATTCGGGCACGGGTCTAGTCTGCTGTAGACAAAGGTCTGCCATCTCTTCGCCTCAAAGTTTAGGGTGTTCCTTTGAATAGAAACCCCTCCTATGATCCATTGTAGTGGTGGCCCCAGAGTTGTAAGAATCTTAGCTAGCCATGGGGGAGCTACATCTCCCATTGCCAGCTTCTCCAGGTACTGTGCAGGTTCAACATCCTCAAACCCCAAGTAGGAGTTCAGCGTGTGCTGGTCAAACTGCACCTTCAGATTCCTCACTTTGGTCACTTTGGTCCCTTTCTTTATCTGCGCCACTTTGGTGTAGAACTCCCGGACCAGATACTTCTTTGCGTCCACTACACTCTGGGTGAACTACAACCACCCCTTCTGCTCTCGGAACTGTTTCAAGACTGCTGGATTATATTTGTCAAGCTCTTTCAATTGGAACTGTCGCTCAAGAGTGAGCGAACTCATTGGCCACCACTCATGGAAGCTAGTGAAATCAGCTAGACTGATGAACCGGTCCTCTCAGACCTCTTTCTTCTTTGATCTCTCAAGGCCGGCAACTGTAATTTCACCCCCTCGGCTATCATCCGGAATATCATCAACTGTAGTCGCTGGTGCCTAAGGGACAGGTGTAGAGGAGGGCTTCAAAGCCTAATTGGCACTCTCCAAACCCTCGAAGGTACTATGTGACGTGGAAGGCTCGTCCCCGAGTTGGTACCTCTCCGGTGGCTGTGATTGGACAGCCGGCTCCTCTTGAACTAAGTCGCCCTTCGATGCTTCCCTAGACGGGGCATAAGAACTTGATTCAGAGGGCTCTGTATTTCTTCCTCGGCTGGCTGTAGCCTTCTTTGTGATTATCTTTTGGAGGGCGAGGGGTAAAGTACTTTTTCCTCGGCCCCTGGAAGGTTCATCCATCCCTTTTGAAGTATCTCCTCGGCATCGAGATCTAATTATTTTCTATAACAGGCAACAACAGGTGTCAGTTGTAATTCAAGTGTAAACATATAAGAACACACCAAAGAGACAGTGAAAAACACAGTGTAAAACATGCTTTCAGGGTAGGGGAGTGCGGTTCGCACAATTATAAGTGCGGCCGCAGGCAGGGCATTGCAGACTGCACAATTTCTTCTTGCGGTCGAAGAACTGGATTTGCAGTCCGCACAATTATTTGTGCCACCGCAGAAATGGAGTGCAGTCCGCACAATTTTTATCGCGCCGCACATCAGATTCACCAATATGCGAACTCTCTGAAGACAGAGATTGGGCTATTTTGAGGCCGCACTCACTTTTCTACGGTCGCGATGGGATTTCTGCTGTCTGCACAATATGCAGTGCCGTCACAGAATCATGCTTGACCCTAGACCCTAATCTCAACTTCTTCGGACCACGCAATTCCTTGTACGGCCGCGGTTTTCAAAAAAAATCGATAGATATTTTAGGGTTTTTAATTTTTGCACAAATTTGAAATGGTTTTAACGGTTAAGCATGATAATCAAGTTACCCATTCCGCTTAGAGCAATTACTATTCTACCTTCTATATATTCACCCCAAAAGATTGTTCAAATAAATTCACAGACATATGGTTCAAAATTTTGCTCAAAATCTAAAAATTAAAAGAAGTTGATTAAGATGATGATGCACACCAGAGATAAATTTGCACACGAGATGAGTGATCAACAATTGTTAGGCTTGTGAGCAGCTAATTAACACGAAATTTCAATTTTTTTTTACACTGTGAAGAGCTCAGAGAGGGAAAAAGAGGAACAGTAGCCCTAAGTTTACTATTTATACTAATGGTTCTGACTTGAGGGACAAAGGGCTGAGTGCGGCCGCAGAATTCCTTCTGCGGTCTGCACTCTGTTACCTGGGGCTCAAAAGCCCTTGCTGATCTGCGGTTCGCAGTTTTTGTGGTGTGGTCGCAGATTTTTATTACGGACCGCAGATTTTGGCTGTGCGGCCGCACTTTGGCCATTTCTCTGACAACCAAACTTTAGAGAGTTTTCATTTCCTATTCAATTTGTGTGGTCTGCGCTGTAATTATGCGGCCGTAGTTCCCTTTTAGCTGCAGCAATCACAATTGGGCAGTCCTTTCAATGCACATGCGGTCCGTACTTCTTTCCATACTTAGCAAATTTTCAGGAAACAGTTCCTGTAAAGTACATTCATTCCTGCAACACTCTTTAGATCCAGTTAGCACGAAAATAACACCTATCTACAAAAGAAGAAAAGAAAAGAAAAAGAAACATGTGTTGCCTCTCATGAAGCTCCTGATTTAACATCGCGGCACGACGCAGATTACCATCATTTGAAATGAATAACTGCCACCACATGGCCATCATCAACCTTTACCAAATAATGGTTCACCCAATGACCATTGACTCAGAATACCTCATCATTTTTGTTCTTCAAGTCCAATGCACCAAAAGGTGTCACACCCCCAATTTCAAAGGGACCTCTCCTCTTAGATTTCAACTTTCCGGGAAACATCTTCAATTATGAGTTGAACAACAAAACAAGATCGCCCACATTAAGCTCCTTGTTCTGAATGTATTTGTCATGAAGGTACTTCATCTTCTCTTTGTAAAGGGACGAACTTGTATATGTATGGTAACGAAACTCATCCAATTTATTAAAATGTGCAACCCGCAAGTTAGCGGTTGCATCCCAATCAAGATTCAACTTCTTTAAAGCCCACATGGCTTTGTGCTCAAGTTCTATCGGAAGATGACAAGCTTTTCCAAACACTAACCGGTATGGAGACATCCCGATAGGAGTTTTGAAAGCAGTCCGATAAGCCCATATTGCATCATCAAGCTTCTTTGACCAATCCGTTCGGTTAGCATTCACTGTTTTGGACAAAATACTCTTTATCTCCCGCATTGAAAATTTCACTTAACCGCCTAGCTTGTGGATGATAGGGAGTTATAACTTTATGAGTGACACCATACTTGCCAAGCAAAGTGTCAAAAGCCTTGTTGCAAAAATACAACCCCCCATCACTTATCATAGCCCACGGAGTACCAAATCTTATAAAAGATTCTTCTTGAAGAACGCCACCACACTTCTCGCTTCATTGTTGGGTAGAGCAATGGCCTCAACCCATTTAGACACATAATCAACCGCGACAAAGATCTAGGTGTTTCCACAAAAACTCACAAAAGGACCCATGAAGTCAATACCCCACACATCAAAAATATCAATCTGCAAAACGGTAGTGAGAGGCATTTCATTCTTATTCGAGATTCCACCGGCCGGTTGGCTTTCATTACATCTTTTCACCATATCACTTGCATCTTTGTAAACCACAATTTAGCACTATGGCTGCCGATTTTCCTCTGTCGTGGTGTCCACCATAAGGCGAAGAATGGAAAGCCTCAAGAATAACATTTTTCTCTTCGTCCAGTACACATCTTCTAATTACCCCATCCCCGCTAATCCGGAAAAAGTATTACTCATCCCAATAATAATTTTGACAATCCTGTTTGAGCTTCTTCTTTTGATTTGAAGAGAACTCATCCAGGATGATTCTGCACACAAGGAAGTTTGCTAGATCCACGAACCATGGCACCTCCTTCATTGAAATAACCAAGAGTTTCTCATCCGGGAAAGAGTCATTGATTTCAAGGCCATCATGCAGCCTCCCCTCCTCTTCCAAACGAGACAAGTGGTCCACCACTTGATTTTCACACCCTTTTCGATCTTGAATGTCAATGTCAAACTCTTGCAACAATAGCACCCATCTTATCAACCGAGATTTTGAATCTTTCTTGCTCATAAGATAGCGAAGTGCCGCATGATCCGTATGAACAATAACTTTTGCACCCATCAAGTATGGGCGGAACTTCTCAATTGCAAACACAATAGCAAGGAGATTTTTCTCTGTAAAGGTGTAATTGACTTGGGAATCATTCATGGTCTTACTAGCATACTAGACTGGATGAAAAACCTTGTTGATGCGTTGTCCCAAAACTGCTCCAACCGCTACATCACTAGCATTGTACATGAGCTCAAAAGGAATACTCTAGTTCGGAGCAGTGATAATAAGAGTAGTTGTCAACTTGAACTTTAGCAATTCAAAGGCTCTCATGCAATCATAATTGAAGTTAAACTTAGCATCTTTCTCTTAGACCTTGCACAATGGGTTCGCCACTTTAGAAAAATCATTTATGAAGCGCCGGTAGAACCCCGTGTGACCCAAGAAACTTCGCGTACCTTTCACCGAAGTTGGAGGTGGAAGTTTAGAAATCACCACTATCTTCGCCTTGTTGACCTCTATGCCATTCTTTGAAATCTTGTGGCCAAGGACAATGCCTTCCTCGATCATGAAATGACATTTCTCTCAATTCAATACCAAGTTCGTTTCTTCAGATCTTACCAATACTCTATCAAAAATTTCCAAACAATCATCAAAGGAATCCCCCACTACTGAAAAGTCATCCATGAAGGCTTCAAGGTAGTACTCTACCATATCCGGAAAAATCGCCATCATACACCTTTGAAAAGTCGCCTGTGCATTGCATAAGCCAACTGGCATGTGAATCTCGTTTGGATTTGGAGACACCTTTCTTTAATACGTTTCATAGAGGCTTAATGAATGCCTCAACTAGACCATTGGCGGCATCATTGTACATAGAAGAATTACGTTGCTTGAAGCCAAAGAGATCACAATTCTTGTTTATCAACCTATTGTCAAATGGCTTGCCATTATCCGTTATTATGTAACGAGGAATGCCAAAACGATAGATTATGTTTACTCGAATGAAACTTGCAACATTTTTCTTCTTTACTTCCTTAAGATCCACGACTTCAGCCCATTTTGAGAAGTAGTCAGTTTCAGTCAAGAGGTATAGGTGCCCACCAGAGGACTTTGGCAGTGGTCCAACAACATCCAATCCCCAAGCATCAAACGGCTAGGATGCAACAGTCGGGTGCAACACTTCAGGAGGCTGATGAATAAAATTCGCATGGAATTGGCAAGCCTTGCATCTTCGAGCGCAGTCCAAGCAATCTTTTACTATCGTTGGCCAGTAATATCCTATCCTTTTTATATGAAAGTGGAGCTTTAGTTCAGACTGGTGTGACCCACATACCCCAGAATATGCTTCTTTCAGAGCTTGGAGTGCTTCATCTTTCCCTAAGCATCGCAAGAGTACTCCCTCGAATGACCTTTTGTATAGAGTATCTTTGTAGTAAAGGAAGAGAGGTGCACGACGATGCATTTCAGTATTTCTCCTTGGATTTTCTGGAAGTACCCATAGCCTAAGTAGTCGATGATGGGCTGTCTCCATTCTTCCTTCTCAGCTTCAGAAACGGCCACAAGATGCTCGAGTTTATTTTCTTCACTTTCACCGCCTAACTTGCGCTTGATTAGGCAGGGTTAGCAATGAAGCTAAGGCAGCTAAAGCATTAACCTTCTTGTTTTCTGTCCTAGGCACATGTTGAACAATCAAATCACCAATCCATCCCATCAATTTCTTAGCATAATTATGATAAGGGCGTAGTTCAGGTTTCTTGACCTTGTAACTACCTAAAAGCTGATTGACCACTAACTGGGAGTCACCAAAGACTTGCAATTGCAACTGCTTCATATCACCAACCATTTCAAGCCCAAGTATTAATGCTTGATACTCAACAACATTGTTGGAACAGAGTTGCGTCAAGGTAAAGGAGTAAGGCAAGACTTCACCTTGGGAAGTGACAAATACTACGCCAGCACCAGCTCCTCCGTGATGTGCAGCACCATTAAAGTACATCTTCCATAGAAGTTGAACTTCAACGATCATTGCATCCTCATTAGGTATTTTGTCAGTTAGCTCCCAGTCATCAGGTATCAGATGATCTGCCAAGAAGTATGCCAATGCTTGTCCGTTTACAGCCTTTTGCGGGATGTACAAAATCTAGAATTGTTGAAATTGGAGGTACCATCTCGCTAGTCGATCACTAAGAACAGGTTTTGACATCACAAACTTGATGGGATTTTCTTTAGAAACAAGACAAACAACATGGACTTGAAAGTAGTGCTTCAACTTTTGAACTTTGAGAAGACTAGCGCCAAACGCAACTTTTCAATTGGCGAATAATTCAGCTCGTTTGGTGTCATCATCTTGCTCAAGTAGTAAAGAGAGTTTTCTTTCCCTTCACTATTTTGTTGGGCCAACAATACTCTAACAGACCTCTTTTGCACCGCAATGTATAATATCAATGGCTTTCCAGGTATAGAGGCTGCTAAAATTAGAGGCTTCATCAAGTAGGATTTAATTCTCTCAAAGGCATTGTTACACGCTTGGTCCCATTTGAAAGGGACACCTTCCTTCATAAGGCGGCTGAATGGTTGGCACTTCCCAGCTTGGTTTGAGATGAATCTCCTAAGGTGCGCTAACTTTCCTTGCAGACTTTTCAATTCGTGAATATCCCGAGGCTCAGGCATTATCAAGATTGCATCTACTTTTTCTTGATCAATTTCAATCCCTCGATTTCTGACAATGAACCAAGGAACTTTCCGAAAATAACTCCAAAGGCGCATTTCAATGGATTCATCCTAAGTTGGAACCTCCATAGCAACTCAAACACCATTCTCAAGTTTTTTAAGTGGTCGCCCCTCTTTCTTGATTTTACCATCAAGTCCTCCACATAGCATTCAACATTTTTGTGGAGAAGGTCATCAAAAATATTCTGCATAGCCCTTTGATAAGTAGCACCAGCATTCTTCAAGCTAAAAGGCATTACCCTGTAACAATAAATACCCTTAGAGGTGCGAATGCACTAAGCTCTTAATCTTTTGGTGCCATGCAAATTTGGTAATAGCTCAACGAACCATCCATATACGACATTACCTTGTACGCGGTAGTAGCATCGATCATCAGCTCTGGAATAGGAAGCGGGAATTCATCTTTAGGACACGCATTATTGAGATCCCTGAAGTCAACACACACACGAATCTGGGCATTCTTCTTCCTTCCAGGGACAATACTTGAAACCCATGTTGGGTATTTAACTTCATGAGTAAATCCAGCTTCAATGAGTTTGTTAACTTCGGTTTCAATCACGGAAACCAAGTCCGGCCTAAAGCTCCTTTTAGCTTGCTTAACAGGACGAGCGCCATTCTTGACTGCAAGGTGATGGACTGCTACTTTAGGGTCCAAGCCAGGCATCTCTTTGTAACTCCAAGAAAAGACATCCCTAAACTCCTTGAGTAACGCAATATAAATGCTTTCTTCATCAACTTCTAGTAAAGCACTTAGGTAGGTGGGTCTTGGTTCTTCATCAGTGCCAAAGTGAACTTCTTTTAAGGCATCAACTATGGTCTTCACCCCTTCTTCAAGTTCAGGTGGAGCATCTTTTGCATCTTTATCTTCTTGAGGGTCTCCATCGTTGAAGGATGTGTGATAATACGGTGAAACATCCTCCACTTTCTCATCATCCTCTAAAGAGATGAAACACCATTGTCGCCTAATATGATACGAAGAACCCACACTTTCTTCATCTTTATCGCGTTCCTTAGTGAAGACCACAATATACGGCTTTACCTTCAGTACTTCTTTGCATGAAACCACAAGTTTTGTTTGTCACCTCATTCTGGAAGGAATCGAACTTTGGAAATCCCTTAGAGATCTTCTGAATGTGAAGCGAGTGTTCTTATGCTTTGATAATTTCTCTGGAACTTTTTTTGCCTTCTTTAATGGACCCAATCTCTCAAATACAGAAGTCCTCACAGTTGATTTTCCAAGCCGATCAAAGACATAAGGTCTGCTAGAAGCGACGGATTCATCTTCTACAATGATATAATTATTGCTCGCCCTTCTTATGGAGATGCACACTGGTGACGGCTGTTTGTATCCCAAACCTTCACGTGGTTGCCTAGTAGAAGCTTCTGATGGGAGCTTCCCTAACTTTGATTGTTCATTGGGATTGTATCCAACATTTGCAAATAGCCTGTAAGTATTAGGGTCAAAATCTTTATCTGTTCGCTTTGTAGGGAGTGCCACATTCTGCAAATGATTTTGGGCCACAAACCCTGCAAGTGGCGTTGAGGAAAACTTTACTGCCTCAATTCATTTGATCGAAAGAGTTAACTCCTTTAGCATGTTAGTTTGGAGATTAGATGATTCACCTTCATCTTTATTCTTTTTAGGGGCATATTGGAGTGCAGGAGTTACTTTCTTGCCATAAAACACAATATCCTCTCTATAAGATTTATTCGAGTTAGGTTGTACCTCCTCAGTAACAGCTTTGGCTTTACCAATAGTCACCTCAGCTCTTATAGTCATGGGATCATCATTCTTGCTTTTCATGACATCATCAGCTTTTAGCTCCTTCACAATGCGGTTCTTCAAGTAGAACTTTGCATTGGCGAAGTGTGATTTAGCATCAGTGAGTGACTCGTCATCAGCAACTATCTTCTTCTCGACTTCTCCCTCGTTGTACTTCAAACATTGATGGTATGTAGATGGCACAACTTTATTCTCATGTATCCAAGGCCTTCCAAGAAAAGTGTTTTATGAAGTCTTTGCATCAATCACATGCAGCCATGCACTTGATTGCATATCTTCAATGGTGATTCCCAAACTGATCGCACCTATGGCTCTTTGCCCCCTTGGCTGAATCCTTGAATCATATCACGACTTTCTAAAAGTTCGTTCATGAGAATACCAAGTTCTTTCACAGTGCGAATTGGCAAAATGTTCACTGAGGATCCTCCATCAACTAAAATTTGATTTACCTTTTCATCGCGCATATAGCCAACCAAGTACAATGGGCGGTTATGAGGAGTGTCACCTAGTAGAAGATCATCAGTTGTGAACGTAACTTTTTCTCGCAAGCATTAACTTCTTGAGGAATAGAATCGACGAGCTTTTCTGAAGATGGTGCTAACGGTAGGTTATCACTTTTTTCTTCCCCTTTATCAGCATGGCAACAAGAGGCCTCAATACCATCACGGGAAACCTTCATGCGGAACCAACTTGGCAAGAACGCCTCCAAGGTCACTGGATGTCGTGGCTTTTGAGGGTGGTGCACCTCCACTTTTGCCTTCTTCAAATGCTTAAATGGATTCCGTTTCCTTGGTCTTTTTACCATCATTTTCCTTGTTGGTTGTTCTATTGGTTCTTTACGTTCTCCTTTTGTGACGCCTACGACGAGTCACCAACATCTAACCTTCGTCCTCATCAGATTGATCAACTTCAACTTTGTTGTTCTCTAGTAATTCTTCATCTTTACTGTTTTTAAAACTACATAATTCATCTGGACTGAATGAGGCAAAGGTGATAGAGACCCGATTTGAGCTTGCTTTCTCATCTTCAAGCACGATCATCTTTTCACAAGCCAAGTCCATAACTTTATCCTTGAAGACAAAGTACTTCTCCAGAGGGTGACTCACAAGTCAATGGTATTTGCAGTAATTTGGGTCATTTGTTTTCCCAGCTTCATCTCCGGAAGCTCAATGAGATTTAACTCGAGGAGTTCTTGAAAAAATTGTTGGTATATCAAAATCCAGAAATGAGTACTCCTTCTCTTGCATTTCTTTTAGAGTCAACGTCCCACTTGGTTTATCTTGAAAAGAAGTGGATTTCGTACTCTGCTTCTTGATCACCTTCGTTGTGAACTTCACAGGTGATGTGTTGACATTCATAGCTTCTTTCTTTTTAGACTTGGGTACAAACTTGCTCCATTTCCTGACTTCTTGCTTGTCGTACCCTTTGCGAGGCTCATAGATAGGAAACCTTTCATTTCCAATGGAGACCATGCTCAATTCCATGTCATGGGCACGAGTTTCAAGTTCTTCAAATGTGCTAGACTTGATACCTTGCAAGATGTAGCGCAGTCCTGTCACGACCCAAAATCCCAACCCGGTCGTGATGGCGCCTCTCGTGGGGACAAGGCAAGCCAAACCAATCCAACTACGCTCAAACAGTTAAATCACGAAATTTAAACAAGAACAGATAATAACAAAATCAGTCGGAGTATATATATAAAGTACCATCCCGACTACAGCCCTCAGATCGGGGTGTCATAAAGTCATGAGCCACTAGAGAAGGCCTATTGATAACATAACTATTACAATATCTTAAGTACAAATGTTTGAGGGAAGCAAAATCAACAAAAGAAAAGAGTTACGGAGCTGCGGATGCAAGCAGCTACCTCGTAATCTCTGAAGCTCCGGTCCAGTAGTAGTATTCAGTACCTGAGAGTGGGACCGCTAATGCCTGAATCTGCACACAAGGTGCAGGGAGTAAAGTGAGTACTTCCAACTCAGTGAGTAATAAAGGTAAATAAGAACTGAAGATAGGAAACATCCAAAATCATTAAACAGTCCACCACGGAACAATAACACATTTTACCTTCCACAGAAATACGTGAAGTAAACAGAATAATCACAACACCGAAAATGCAATGCAATGCGATGCTATGCCATGCAATGCTATGCAATGCTAGTCATGCTAGTCAAGGCTAGTCATGACCTGTGGCGGACGTGCCACCCGATCCTCTTGGTACCCGCGCTCGGTGGGTGGTTCCGGCGCAATATATATACCGTGACGGTGTGTCACATAATCCAGGTATGTCTATGCCCTGTGGCGGCGTGCCACCCGATCCATTTAATGCAATGCAATGCTAGTCATGCTAGTCAAGGCTAGCCATGACCTGTGGCGGACGTGCCACCCGATCCATTTAAAAATCATTTGGAAACAGCGTATGTGTTTCAAAACCAAGTTGATGAAATGATTCATGCAACAACAATGGCGGTATGCCCAATAACACCCTTGTAGGGTCCACACAACTGGCGATATGCCCAACATTGTAATACAACATACAACAACAACCACCCTTGAAGGGTTAATATAATCGGCACGAAGCCCAAACATGGCAATTAGCCCAATCACAATAATATCATATGAGTTTTAGTCAAGAACTCAGTAAAAACTATCAACCGGGATGGACCAAGTCCCAATCCCCATACATAAACAACCCATGCTCATCACCGAGCATGTATCTCACCTCATCACAACACTATGAGGTGCAATCCGGGGTTTCGAACCCTCAGGACGTCATTTACAAGTATTACTCACCTCAAACCGGCTAAATCCTTAGCCCACGACGCCTTTGCCCTTCAAATTGGCCTTCACGTGCGTCGAATCTATCCAAATTCATAACAAATACATCACAATATGTTGAGGGAACAAAGCCCAAGCAAAAACAATCAAAAATACCAAGAAATCCCGAAATTAGCAAAACCCGAGCCCCGGGCCCACATCTCGAAATTCAAAAATTTTCATATCAACGGGTTCCTTATCTCC
>MCJB01052509.1:23358-41629 GCA_002018475.1 Nicotiana obtusifolia | reverse complement strand
TCTTTTCCATTGAGGGAACAAAGATGGTTGGGGAGTCGATGAACTCCATACGCCTCTCATGAAATTTCTCAGTAAACCTCCTGTTTATGGAATCAAATAGAGCAGTAATGGGACATTCTCTTTCAACATTGAACATTGAGTTCACCGACTCAGCAGCGTTTGTCGTCATAAAATTATACCTGAAAAATAAGTATATATTATTGTTGGACATGTGGCTGAAGCTAAGTTGTGTAAAAAAATCACAACAAGTACAGAAATGTGCAAATACCTATTCCCGGGGCAGAATGCCCTGCTCCATCTGTGGAATCCAGCACGTTCAAGATGTTCGGCAGCCCCAGGAACCAAATCTCTGATTTGATTGAAATGGTCATTGAAGACATCAATGTTGTATGCTTTTGCTGCTTTATAAAATTGAAATACGACCGCCCCATTGTGAAAGGTGGTTCTCAGATTTCCCCTAGGTGCCTCATGCAAAAACCATAATGACATGTAGGGAAGACAATTGAAACTGCCTTTTTGATACTTGGATGCCTGTCAGAAATTATGCACAACTCAGGGGTGTCCTCTATATAGCTTCTCATTTGTTCAAAAAAATACTTGTACGAATCATCACACTCCTTGTCCACTACACAAAATGCTACTGGAAAAATATGATTCTCCGCATCTTGTGCGACTGCTGACAACAACACTCCTCCGTACTTGCTCCTCAAGAATGTCCCATCGACAGCTATGACTTTTTTCATTTGCGCAAAACCAAGAATCCAAGCCTTATAGGCTACAAAAAAGTACTTGAACTTCCCATTTTCATCGACCTTCAATACCGTCTTACTTCCTGGATTTGCAGAACGAAGCATATAACGGTACGCATCAAGCACCGCATACCCGTGCTCATGTGTCCCCCTTGTCAAAGCCTTTGCAATCTCCATGCCCTTCCAGACCTTCTAATAACTTACCTTACAACCCAAATCTGTACGGATTGATTGCCTCATATCTTTTGTAGACGGGCCTTTACCGTAAGGAAACTTATCTTTGAAGTATTCACCAATAACTTTCGCAGTAGCGTGTGGATTATGGCTCGCAATGCTCAGATCCACATGTATGATGCTTTATGTAGGTTCTGATACAAAATCTGTCAGAACTTAAAAGCTTCACAGCCCTCAGCCACCACTTGCACTCGGGTTGTACACATCTGAAGCAATACACAGTACGCGAATTAATCACCTTCTTGATTCTAAAATCTTTCTTCAAGCAAGAAAGTTTCAACCAAGTGGCTAGTTCTTCCTTGTTCTTGAATGACATTTCTTTATAAAAACCTGTTTCATCATCTTGAACATGGCTAGACTGCATTGATTGTGTAGTGCCCACTGTATTGCTCGCAACTTCAGGTATAGGGATCGGGTCAGCTCCACTTCCATTATCTGGGATGTTCACATCCACCCCATCTAATTCATCATTTAACACATCTTGTTGGTCTTGAGATATATTGTGGTTCTCTACCGGGCTTCCAATAACGTATACCCTTAAAATGGGCCTAGCTACATCATTCAAATAAGCACGCAAACGAACTTGATCAGTTATCTTAAATGGCAAGACCCTCTGATTTTCAAAAGAGCTGTACATGTAAGTGATGGCAAGATCTTTTGGTTCACAAGTTAATTCGCAATAAGTGATGATTAGGTTCACAAAATCATCGAACATAACATCTCTTTGGACAGTCATCGCTATCATCTCTAACATGTCGCTACCCTTCCATCGCCAAATATATCGATTATTCTTCTCGATCCATTCACCATGGCAATCAACCCCTATTGTTATTGAGTCCTCCATTAGTGGTGTTCGAGGTACCTGAAGATATTTTGTTTAACAAAATATTGGTTATGAGAGTACACACCAATCTATAACAAAATGAAACAGCTGCAGCACTTGTTCCAACATATTATTAACTTGTTGCAACATGTAATAAAATTATTGCAACAACTCACTAATCTGTTGGAATCAGCTTTAGTTTTTTTGGGGTAATGTTTCAGACTGTTGAAGATGTCCAACAGATTGTCGAGTTGTTGCAACATGTGTATTACTTGTTGTAACAAGTAGTAAACTTGTTGAAATAACTCACTAATCTGTTGGAATCAGCTTTAGTTTTTTTGGGGTAATGTTTCCAGACTGTTGAAGATGTCAACAAGTAGTACACTTGTTGCAGCAAGTCAATAATCTGTTGGACATGGCTTCAGTTTTTTGGGTTCTGTTTCAGACAAAAACTGAAGCTGACTCCAACAACTTCATAATCTGTTGTAGAAGTTGCAACAACCACATTGCACGTTGTAACAACTACAACATCTACTGTAAGTTGTTGGAAAATCAGTAGATTTATACTCAGGTGAAAAATCGAAATAAAACAGCATTGTAGTACTTACCAAATGAGCGAAAACCACCACTCCCAAGTAATTGCCGGTGCTGCACCAACAAAATCCAGTCAAAAAATTACAAAATCGGGTGGTCACGTTTTTTTCTTTCTTGAGCAATAATGGCGGACGAAGAAAAAGAACAAGAAGAACAATGGAATGAGTTGTGAAGTAATTCCCATTGCTACACGAATGAAATCCAGTCAACAAAATTGCAAAATCAGGTGGTCTTGTTTTTTTCTTTCTTGAGCAAAAATCAGTCAAGAAGAACAAGAACAAGAAGAAGAATAAGAAGACGTAGAAGACTAAGAAGAAGAAACGAGTAGCAAAATAAGAAGAAGAAGCAGCAACAAGAAGAAGAAACGAAGCAAAAAAAAAGAGGCAAAAATGGTGGAAACGGCGCAGGGGCGGGTAATATTTGGCGCGCTTTTCCCCCAGTAGGGTTTATGTGGGTTGGGTCAAAGTGTTAAAAATAAAACTTGAGTTTAAAATAGCTACACTAAAAGCTCTGGGCTAAAGTGTTAAAAATATAACTTTGGAGTGAGTCAAACCTCCCTAATCACTAATCCAAAATTTATCACCCCTACTCAATTAAAAAAGTTAGAGTTACCCCAACTCAATTTTAAAACACATTTGTCACCTATAATTAAAAGCCCCTAGCCTCTACAATCACATCGATACATTTCTTGGAATTAGTTTCACTTATGGTCTCATTCATTATGAAAAATAATTTAATCACAAAGTTATCTTATATCACATTGAAATAACCGAAGTTTTTCTCTCATAACATAAAATCATTGAATTTTACCCACTACAAATGTAAGTCACCATTCTATTACTATTTGTCTTAAACTAACTAAATTTTACTAACTACGAGCATTTGTAGGAAGAAGGAGTCTCATACAAAAGGTCGGAGAGAGACTTTTACTTTATTTCATGTGGGTTAGTGCGTATGTGTTTAGTGAAAAGCGAAAAAGATCAAAGTAAAATGACAACAATTTTAAATATAAAAGAAAAAATAAATAAATAATTATTTTGGACTACGAGGATCCTAGTTGTATTTTTGGTTTTCATTCCAATTATCATATTGATGATAAATCTCCTCGTGCTCTGCCATATGAACTAAGTCTCGCTTATTCTGAAAGCTTCTTATGTAGATGAGAACCCTTTTTTCGCTTAATTATAAGTAAATATTGATAGAAACGATATGACGATGATGAATATGTAAATCATTAAAGACAAAAAATATAATAAATAACAAGATACATTAGATAACTATGAAAAATAATAATAGCATTTTGCGTTCACATATTTGAATTTGAGGTAAAGAGTTTGTGTATTATAGGAGACAAACAAACATGCTCGTCATTGCTGATACTTGGAAGTCTGTTTTCATAGTACAAAATTTGCTAATTGTGTAAGTCAAAAGTTTAGGAGCACCAAGACTCAAGAGTAATAAGCTTCACTAAGCGTCGCCGACCTTAAAGTCACAAAAATAACAGACACACAAGTAACTAGGGAATCTTACGCAAATATTCCAAATAAGTCATAAGTTATGGGGCGGTATGGATAAAAGAACTTCCTATATTATACTATTCAATTCTCGACGACGAATTGATTTGATAGTTCAGATATTGTTATTTATGATATTGATCCGATTCAAGATCATCGAGAGGTAATATTCATTCATTGAATTTACAGGCCAAAAATTTATCATCTCTATGGGATTAAATCCCGAGTTATTGCAAAGTAAAAAACCGATGAGATTATGGAAGTAAATATTCTTGCATTTATTGCTACTGCACTATTCATTCTAGTTCCTACCGCTTTTCTACTTATCATTTACGTAAAAACAGTCAGTCAAAACGATTAATTATTAACTAATTTGAATGAAACTTGACTTCTAAGTTCTTATCCAAAATTGACGAAATAAAATGAAAAAGATTCTAATTTCATGTCTTAAATGAAATGGGTGGACTAGAATCGGCAGTATTCTAATAGATAGATAGTATGGTAGAAAGAAAGATTCATCTATTTCTTTCTACCATACTATTTATTAGTTAGATTGTAGTTATAAAGCTGCCCTCTGGAATTGATCTCTAGTCATTAATATAGACTTGTCAAAACTAGTCAAGTACATATAAAAATTGGAAACCAAATAACAAGGTTCTTTCTCTCCAAGAATCACACGCAAAGATTTTCTTCCATATTTTTAAGAACATTAGATGCAAGACGGAAAGGAAATTTCATGGATGAGGTAGCAAACAAGGTAATGAAATACAAAAAATATACTTACAAAATTCTAAAAATCTAAGCAAAAAATGATATTTTCCAATAGGTATGATTGAAATTCATTGAAAATATATAGATGAATAAATACACAAAATTTGAGGAATATTGGAGGTGATTTCGATTGATTTGGTATTAAATTTCGCAATTAAAATCGAGTTCAAATTTTTTTCCTTAACACATGTATCACACACACATGTATATATGAATATATATATTGATACACATTTGATACAAATATGATACATAGGTGATACACAAATCATTTTTTTCATGTTCATCTTCTACTTTTGAATTTTCAAATTCTCAAAACTCTAACAAATCATCCCAAAACTAAAAATTCAAACTCCTTAAGATGTACCAAATTTATTTTAATAATACCCGCTCAAAAAAAAAAATTGACCTTTTTTTAGCTAAAAAAAACTAATTGGCTAATATTGGTAACACTTGGCTAATATTAATAATATTTTAATTGATCAATTTTTATAATAAACTACTTATAAATGAACATAACTGGTAGTTCCCTAGTAACTACTCTATCCTAGACCTAGTCATTGTACAAAAATTGTCACAATTATAAGAGATGGCTTAATAAAACAAATAAAATTATACACAATAGATGGATACATTTTTGTCTATCTAAATAAATAGTAGTAGGAATAGTAAGTTACGTCATATATAGTTCAAACCAAAAAGGTCGTAAAATATTTTAAAGCCTACTAAGGAAATTGAAAAAAAAACGATTTCACAAGAGATGCAAGAGAGTCAATAATTTCAGATCTTAAAAAAAACAACTATTTTTTCTTAAGCAATATATATAATTCTTGAGAAGTGATTGAGTAGTTACATAGAATCTCTTGTTATGTTATCTCAATATATCTATTTTGCTCTTTATATCCCAAAGAAATTGTTTAATAATAATATTTTGTTCAATGAGAAAGTATCTCTAGAAGATATCAAAGAGCATTTATACTTTTATAGTCTCAACCTGTGTAAAATTCAAGTATTAAATACCTGAAATTAACAGGGGCAGGGGAGGAAGCAGGACATTCCAACCAAGATGCAAACTAGAAACCAAAGATGAAAGAGAAACATCCAAACGAAACAAGTCAGAGAGAGTCAGAATTTTGCTCTTTATCCCTGTATGCTTAATTAGAACAACAAGTTTGTAGTCTCATAATAAGTACTGAGAAAGCTGATCAGTGCAGCTAAATAGAAAAGAACTAATGCTAAGATCATCTCATACATACGAAGAGAGACTGTTTCACCTTCGGGAAACAGTTCTATATAGGGGTGGCAAACGGGGTCAGGTGTATGTGCGGGCCGAAAGTGAATTAGGTGAAAACGGATAAAATATGGGTTAATCGACATAATATAGATATTCATATTATCCACGGCTTCTTAAATATTGTCATTAATGTCTTCTTGTTCAACAGCATGCTACGGTACATCATTTAAGCTCACCACATGAGAAGCAAATAAATACTCTTCTCAAAGAGACAAATGTTCCACAAGCGATTGCGCTAATTACCAACAAGTACATAACCTGCTCCCAGTACATTATCGAATAAAGTTTTAAAAGTTGGCCTCTTAATAAAGTTTGGCTTTAGGCCACAACTTTTCTTGAGCCGCCCCCGCATAATATTAGGTAATATGTAGACCGGTGGACCTTCAATTATCTCCAATGTAATATTTGTATTTGTGAGAAAGCAGTTTCTCAACACCTTCAGCTCCATATATTTAAAGTTCTGCAATTTAACTTTCTTTAACTCATGCCGCCAACATTTCCAAGGTAGAGATGCACAACAAGATTTCTCTATCTTCATCATCAGCTGCATCTTTGTATGTAAACTACAAAACCAGAAAAAACAAGTTAAAATCGAAATACACGACAGTGTCAGAGATAATAGATTTCTTCGTGAAAAATAAATCATTCAACCAGTAGTATTCGAATTGGTTAAAACTCACACACAACTTTAAATATATCCAATTGGCACAATTTGTCTAAATGTTAACAGATCAACTAAGAACCCCTAACTCTTAACCAATCAACAAACCAACACGTTTGCAAATATTTTCGGCCAAACTAGTTTGTAATAACAACTGTTAAGGAGCTATAAAGAATTTTTGTAACCTTGCTAATCCTTATAATAGGCTGAAAATCACTAGTTAATTTTGTAGGTAACTTACAATTTCACATATATTGGTTGGCTAACTTATACCTTTTGGCTAACTTAAACAAAGTATGAAAGCTTTGTCACAAAAATGAAGAACCAAAAGGCATGTAAAAAGGGTAACTAATTGCAAGAAAACCTTACATAAAGAATAAGGTGCAAGAACCTTAATAACCAAAAATCTTTTTATACATGCTATAAAGTCAGTGCCTTTAAAAGATAAACATATTACCTTGATTATGCATTTTTAAGCCTCGATCCTGGTCAACAGATAGGGTGCCGAGTTGAGGAGAAATCCAAAGCAAACTATCAGCAACGTCCACAACTGAACTATTGCATAGAGTTATTTTATTGTGCAAACACTTAGGACCATACGGTGGAGGAAGCAAGTTTTCTCTCACGTCTTGTGGTATAACTATCACCTGCACAACCAAAAAGAAGAACTATGAGAAGTTCAAAATGTTAGGATATACTATTAACCATGTGGTTTGATTATAGTATTATGTTTTATTTATTGGAACAATTGTTTATTTATTTATTCAATTCAATGAAATCTTAATTCAAATAGATCATTTGTTCATATGTGTGCCCTTTACTTATATAGTAGACGATTTAGTGTATGGAGCTTTAGCTCATGCGCGGAAGATTAAATTGTCGGTTCTTGTAAGTTATAAAGTTAATGTTCACAATCAAAGATGAAACTGGGCAAAGCATCTTGATGATTGTAGCATAAGATTAAATTATAATCTATCTTGATTATGGGAATGGTTTAGTTCCGACTTCTTATGCTAGTACATTTTTGTGTATTGAACGGACCAAGTAGAGATAAGTGTTTTTTGTACTGAATATATAAAACTACATCTCTAGCTCATTGAATGTTCTTATACTCTTAATCTTGGTATAATTATTATGATCAATATGCTTCGTTCATTATTTTGATTTATTAAAAGGTACGACTCAACTGCGAGTTAATGTATTCCTGGTAAATTGAATAATGACAAAGTGCATTTGTGAAATAATAATTAGTTGATAGAATCCGTGTCTTGACCATTGAGATTGATGATACCCCTTTATGGATGCTTGAAAGTTTTCATGTGAAAACCCTGCAGGTGGATTTTGTATCCGTCACATGAAATAAGTTAAGCGGAAGTATAAAGGATTAAATTAGTCGATGAATTAAATTGTCAGTAATTTTATTTATCTGATTGGTATTTGTAATCTTAACACGGGGAGTTAAATAAGTTTTAATGAATGATTTCAAAATTAAACTGAGGAGTGCAATTACAATTTTCTAGTGGAATAAATTGTAATTTATTGTGGTAGGATTAATTCATTCATATTCCGAATTAATACCACAATAGGAAGCCTCATTATTGAATCTGTGATCCCTACTGTGCCTGAATATTCTAGAACAAGAAAATTAAATAAGAAAATAGTATTCTTGGTGGGTTAGGAGACTGCTACACATTTTGGTGCGTAGTAGACTCCTACACGTTTTTGGCTACACGATTTTAGGAGGAATAAGACTCCAAAATAATTTTGGTCTTGTTTTAAGCCTAAGAAAACGTGTAAAAGACAAAAAAACTATTTTTGTTTGGTCTTGTTTTTATAACAAGTAAAAACGGAAAAGAAGAAAAAAAAACATAGTTGGCCAAAAAGATTGATACCAACGTGAACAGAAGAAAAACCAAAAAACGTAAGCTTCTGTAGTTGGCCAAAAATCCATACCAAGATACTATTTTTCTTGAACAAAAATACTTGTCACTCAAGTATCACGTTCGGTAGAGATTCAGGATACACAGTAGAAGACTGCAGACCTGGATAACGTGAATATCATTGAAGATTTGTGCAGTAACTTCAAGAGGTTAGTGTTTCTATCTCGTTAATAATTATATTTATCTAGTTTACATGTAAGATTATATGGTCTTGGATGATTGCTTCCGTTGCGTTTATGCCTATTTTCTATCACAAAACTGCTTCTTCAGGCCGGGTAAGTAGACAAATTTCTAGGCCATTTTCTGAATGTACCTTGTCATTGTCGCAGCTTAGTGTAATCGCCCAAGAATAATTAAAGCCACCTAGACACTTTGTGATATTAGAGTACCAATGAGTGTCAAAAGCTTCTAGGTTTGGGACCAATTTGCGAAGCTTTCAGTTTAAATGCGGGCAAGGTAGATAGTCTTTTTATTTCAGGACAAAATTCAAACAAGAGTCTTAATAAGTTAGGAGTATCCAGATCAACCGCAATCAAATTATGGCAATTGACTACATTCAGATGCTTAAGGCTGTAGCTTGAAATATTCACGGTCTTCAGCGACAAACAATAAACTAAATGAAGGTTTTGAAGGTTGGGTAGATTTAGAAGAAGGTTCTCTAACCATTGGTCATTGACAGCCACAGCAGTGAGGTTCAAATGCTTTATGGATTTGCAAGCAGTTATCTTAATTACATTTAGGTCCTGACCGTAGGAGCTAATATCAAGGTCTTTAACATTAGGTGCTACATTTTCAACCATCTTGAATTTAGGAGGGCAATCTACCAACTTTACCGTCCTTAGTTTCAGTAAACTTCCTCCAACTGTTAAACTGATTGGTCCACCAACGCTACAGAAACACAAAAATTCTAAATTATTACAAGTTGCGCATAGAACTTGAAGTAATTGCTCGTCCAAATATGAATAAAAAATGTGTAACCCTCGCAAAGATGAAAACTTTATGCAATCAGAGGGTAGTTTGAGATTTAATGTACGTAAACTAAGCACTTTTAAAGTTTGGGCAGCAAAGATTGCGTCAGGCAACTTGTTGTAAGAGAGTGTGCCAGTTAAAAATAACTCTTTGATATTGCAGGCTACCAGTATTTTAATCCAAATATCCACAGACTTTGACCATTTATATAGTAAACTTAATTCAAGTCGTTGTATAGAGATATTCCGCTTTAGCCGATTTGCCAGAATTAGATCCACAACTTCTTCGGCACAGGATATAAAACATGATCTAAATCTAAGCAGGAGAGGGAAGTCCAAGCACTGGTCCAAGCCTCGGACAATATACTAGTTTTTACAGCATCTTTAATATCAAGGAAAGACAGAATATGGTCCAAAATTGGCTGTGGCAGTTTGGAAATTTGATCTGTCCCTTTCATCTCTGCCAAAATATTTTCTATGATCTTTAACAAAAAGAAGAAGGAAAGCCAAAAGGAAGAGGAAGAAAAACAAATATAAACAGAGACAAAACTGGGGATTAATCTGTATTTTCTTTTTTGTGTGTGAAAAGCATTACCTAGGTTGTGGATAGAACGCCAATGTCCTACATCGCGTGTATAAAATGTAAGTGACTGCCAAGTGAAGTCGGCGGGAGCATAATCAACCCATTTTATTACGTAGTAACTACCTCAACCCTCCTAAAATTTAGACGTGTTGGGCTATAAGATTAAATTTGAAATTACCCATCAAAATATTTACATGTTAAAATAGTGTAATCGGACAGGCCATAACTTAACTCAATTCATTTTGATTTGAGTAAGCTTTGGAGGAGTTGAGTCATGATCATTTATTGATTTGACCAACTTTGATCCGCTCAAGTTTGACTCAACCTGTTCACTTCATTGATCTTAGCAATATGGTACTGCCATGTTATTAAAAATACAACAAGACAAAATCATCAGTGATTTCACATATTATATTCGAGACAAAATCACCAACAATTTTACATTTTGTATCCGTTATTATTATTTTACTAAAAAAAAATGGTCTTTTATGACTACTTACATTTGAATACAAGAAAATGACTTTCTCAAGTCTCTTTGAAACTAATAAAAAAGGTGGCCGACAACAAAATATAAAAGCTGATATAATATGTCGACCTAAGAACCATAAGAGTAATGCTACTAAAATTGGTGGTACATAATGCTGATGAACAAGATTACAAATATATGAACAAAATGCATACATGAGAAAGCTGACCAATGGAGGTAAATAGAAAAAAACTACTCGTATTCAAATGGTCTCGCATGAAGAGAGAAAGTTTAATTTCACCCTTAGAAAATAGTTCTACACACAATGACAATCGCTCATCTTCTCAAAGAAACCAAAATGGCTTCCAATGCATAAAATTAGGTGAATTGCGATGTGGTGGTTCTTCAATTATCTCCTCCAATATATCTGTATTAGTGAGAAAGTAGTTTCTCAATTTCCGCAGCTCTATACATGTAAAGTCTTGCAACTTAACTTTCTTTAACTCGTGTCTCCAACATAGGTATAGTTTGGGATGGCCCAGTTGATTTGAAGGGCGGTCATCCGTACAGATGACCTGGATCGATCCATCCTTAATGCCTTCTGGGTCGAGCCTGTCGCAAAGAGCTTGCCTAGTGCGGTTTACATTCTCTGTGCAGTTTGCAGGCTATTACATAATGGGGGTTTACCCAGTGCGTTTAGAGTGCTCACCCGAAAGGCAGTGACTACGGTAAAGGCTGTAGCGGTTGCGTGTTTTTCTGGAATTCCAAAAAAAAAAAAAACATTTCCAAGGTAGAGATGCACAACAAGGTTTCTCATTTTCTTCATCAGCTGTATCTCTGTACGTAAACTGCAATACAAGAGGAAAAAATATTTCAGAGTTAAATATGCACGATGGGGCCAGAGTATCACTACTAGTTTGTAGCTAATCGAAATTTTGCATATGTCGGCCGGCTATAACTTTTAATTTTTGGTTAAGCTGCTAAAAAATGGACTGTTAGGTGAATTATTTACCATGAATAAAAGATTTTAAACCAATAATGAAGGATTTGTCATTAAAAGGTCATGTAAAAAAGGAAAATAAGTGCTAGAAATCATAGTGACCAGTAATCTTTTGATACATACTTCAGAGTCATTGCCTTTGAAAGATAACACATACTTATTACCTTGATCAGGCTCTTTATATCTCCAGTTTGGCCAAAAGATAGGGTGTCCAGTTGAGGAGACATCCAAAGCAAACTATCAACAACGTCTGCAGCTGAAAAATTATACCGATTCGTAATTTTTTCGTGCAAATACTTAGTAGCATAAAGTGGAGGAAGCAAGTTTTCTCTTCATGTCTTTTGGTATAACTATCTCCTGCACAAATAAAAAGAAGAATTATGAGAAATCCAGAACTACTTCTTCAAGCAGGGGCAAGCAGACAATTTGTTGCACGTACGTACTTTGTCCATTTCACAGCACAGTGAAATAGCCTTGGAATGATTAAAGCTACCAAGGGACCTTGTGAGCTTTGAGTACCAAATAGAGCCCAAAGTGACAATAGGGGCATTTATTGTTACGACCCAAATCGAAGGGCTGCGATGGGCACTCGGTGCCTAACTCAACCGAGTACCAACATAACGTATCCTTCTTATCATACTATCATGGGTAATGAGCCGGAAAGGCCGTCATGAGATAACCATAATTAAATATAAGAGAATACTCGACATAGGACGACCCAACATGGAATACAAATTTATACATGTGACATATGGGTCTATAAGGCCGACATGATCACTTGTACACTCGAAACATATGCTGACAAGGCCATACAATCATCTATATACATGACATATGTCTACAAGACTCTAAGAGTACATAAATGTCATAAAGGTTGGGACAGGGCCCCGCCATACCAATCTATACATGTTCAAAGCATACTAACCAAATAGGCAACTCCGGAGCAAGTGGAGTGCACCAACACCTTCCCTGAACTGATAGCGTACTAGGAGGACTGTCAACCTGTCTATTGGGACTTGCGAGCATGAAACGTAGCGTCCCCAGGCAAAAGGGATGTCAGTACAAATAAAGTATTGAGTATGTGAGGCATGAAAGCAGTATATAAAAGACATGAAAAAAACACGGAGTAAAGAACTAAACATGTAAGTCTGAATAGCTCTGTGAATCATGAAATATTTATAATGTCATGCATATGCGTATAAATGTTATCATGCATAGGTATATGCGTACATAATATCATCAAGCCTCAGAAGGCATCCCATCATTTCATCTCGGCCTTTATGGGCGAAATTATCAACGTATGCCAGCTGATCAGGTGGTGGTACGTATATAACGCCATAACTTTTTCTCATACCCCATATACATATAATATACTCATATATAACGCCATCTGGTCATAAATGAATGCAATGCATAAGAAATAAGTCAATAAGATCTCTCGGGATGTCATAAGATCAATATGCCTTCGGTTAATATCACGAAATAAACTTTATCACTTATGTATTTTCTGAGACCCATGAACAGACGATATAATAATAGGACATATAGGGAATCAAGAACTTAGGCAACCTTAGTACTTCTAAGAATAGAGCCATTTGTGAAAGTTGCGTGTTTGCTCGTTTCGTTGTATCATATGGATCAATGCCAAAAGGAAAGAAGGAATAGCCTTAACATACTTTATTAAAATCTGTCCAATAACAATGCTAAACTTAGCTCACTGCACCTTAATCTACAACAATGATAGTGAAGCTATTGTCAAGTTACGAATGACTCTCTCATTTATATAACGAAAGTAACTTAATCTGTAACAAAATAACTGGCAGCATTTCCCCTGATTTTACTGCTCCCTCAAGCCTGCTATAGGCGAGACAGCAACAAAACACTATGAACAACTCAAAAATAACCTAACTACAATTCGAGACCTTTAATACAAAAAAAATCTCAAATATACCATAACGCAACCAATCAACAAGTTATCAAGTAGCCTGAAACTGCAACGACGAGCGACCAACCCACACCCTACCACATGCAGCATTTCTCCATCATTCCAAATTCCATAAATCAGCAGCACAAGAGGCTAACACGAATGGACTACAAAACACTCCGCTAAAGTGGAATAAATTGAACTCACGGCTTTCGATCACCGTTTCGTGAGTTCTAACTATTAGGAAATAAATTTATCAACATTACTTGATATTTAAAAGTTTTATTAACTATGAATTACCTTACAAAACTCAAACTACAAAGAAAAAGAGGGGCGGTATAATGATACTTACGTCGTACGGATCGTTCTAATGTTATCGCTTCTTGATTTCGTACCCGGGATGTTAATCTTCTTTGAAACCCTTGTAGAGAGCTTAAGGATAGGTTTATGGGGGTTCTCTGTTTTCTCTGTTCGTGTTCTATGAAAAATGAAGAGAAAGACGAATAAAACCTATATATTTCATTTTTTGAAAAGTCAAAGAGGTGCTAGCTTGGCACCCTAGCATTGGCCCTTTTTCAGACGCTCAAATCTTTTTATTCGGAGGTCGTATTTATGAATGGTTAAGAGTTTTGGAAACTAAATTATAAGACCTTCCATTTAGTATACAATATGTTCCAAAAAGTCCTATTATAACACACAAAATGTATTACTCAAAAAGCTTTGTTACAAGGCAAATCCTTAGTCGGTTTTTCCGCAACTTAAATCCGATTTTTTCCAAACTTTATATTTTATATCCAAACATCATAATAGTCATATTAAAGCTTTAAACTCAACAAGACTCATATTCATTATACGTCACCTTGGGACGCATAGGGTGTAACAAATTCCAAGTATATTGAAAGAAAATCGCAGCTACATTTGACCTAATTTTCAGCATATTTATGAATGTAACTTTTGATGACCTTTTCCAAATTTTGTTCTAACTCTCTTTTGACTTCAAAACGTAGTACACGACTATCATACGACTAAAATAACTCATAACATAACCTCCTTATCATGTTAAGCACCCTATTCTTATCCCAAGAGTATATGTTATAATATTCCTAACTTGTCGACTTTCGACGAAACTTATTTTTTTCAGTTTGTTTAGCTTCTAAGTCTTTCAACCCTCTTGGTACTTGTTATCCATGATCTTAAAAATTTATAACCTCTATGTTAACATGATTAACTTACCTTATGTACTTTCAAAAATGATCTCATTTATGAGCTTACATTAAGTGTCTTACGACGTACTCTTACGTATGAAAACATAGGGTGTAACATCATTCCTCCCTTTGTAACATTCTTCCTCAAATTTTGACCGATGTGCTTATCAGTATCATAACCTATAGCTCTTGCGAATGCTTTAATATTGTCCTTTCCATCTAGGCAATTGTTCTATGAATAAATTCAAAGGCCAGGGCATTCCCCTCTTTAGGCCTCTTTCTCACACCACGATTTGTGGTCGGAATCCTTTCAATCTCGTAACTATTGCTACATTCTATCATGCATCATGTACGACTCTGACCTTGTACGTGCACCTATATGACTCTTCTCTCCTTTTTCCTCCAGCTGTTATCCAATCTCTAGGCCTCGCATTGTGAACATATACATAACTATGACAAGCCGTCCCTCGGGGAATCCATAGGTGTACTGAAGTTCTTCTCTAAGCACTTTGTCGAACTTACAACCATTGCTATATCTTGTTTCATAGCCTCGGTTATCTATGATTATAGTTTTAATATATTTAGGTAGGTTATACTATATCATAACACGTACTTCGGTTTAGTATTACCGAGGTCTGCTACCTAACTCTAGGTTACTCTCTCGCTGCTTATCCTGTATGTATAAATCTAAGTCCTTTAGTTCTTCTTCAATACTGTTCATCTTAAGAATGATGGCCCAATCTTATCTCATACTTTGTAACTTTTATCCATCCATTTTTGATTCACCTTAATGTTGATCCATAATCTACCATTGATAACTTGAAACTTCTTACGTAATACATTGTCACTAGGGCTCATGTCTCATCGGGGAACATTTGAAGTGATTTGCCCGATCCACTTAGGGACGATACTATACTTTAATAATCATATTTCATAGCATCCCAACATGATTCATCATATGGGTTCTAATCCCGTGCAATTCATGAATCCCTTTTCTCAAAATCATTACTCAATCAAAGGCCTAAACTCCATCCTCTTATGTATCACCATTACACTCTTATTCTACTAATAGGGTAGCATTTTATCTCTTCTAATTGCTCGTAGTCTTAGACTCCTCTAAGTTCATTCAGGCTGTTTTGAGTTTTCTTTAACTTATGGAAGCCACCAGCTCTCTTGTTTTGATGGGTTTAATCCCGAGGACTTACCTATTGTCGTCACCTTCTCACTCACCTTTTCTTATCCTTACTTTGATCTACGTAAAACCTTGTCGCTCTACCATACTTTAGCTTGCGACCTACACATGTCTATTCATACTACTCGCAACCTTTCTTTAACTTGCTAGCACCATAGATTTTCTTTTGTGCCTACTCAGTTGCCTTTAAACATAAGCAATTAATTTTCCTGGTTGTTCTGCCACTTGTTGCATGAATACATGGATTATCTCATTGCCCACGGTTACTGGAATTTCTTGTAACTCATATGATCTCAAATATCACCTTTTGATTTTTTTCTTCTTCCCGTTCATTAGCCACGATAGGTGCCACTTTCTTATGGAGTGCATAAAATGTTGTTGTAAGACTGTTGTTACAAGACCATTTCTTCTTTATGTCACTATGCTTAAGTTGAAGCTTTCTTCCTTATTTCCTTATCTAGTCTTTTTTTGTAGTACTTAAGGGAGACCCTTTGACTCCTGTAAAGCTGCGAGCTTATTACATCACATACCCGAAAGAATTTTTGATGTTCTTACTCGCCTATAATTATCCTTAGTTACTTACCTCTGCACCCTTGTGCTCGTAGGGTTGCTTCTGAACTGAAATTTTTGAATGTCTTCCCAGCGGCACCGTTTTTTATTTTCGTAACACTTTTATGATATGTTACAACCCATATTTGTACACGTTAGATTACGCCGTAAGATAATCTACATAGGTCCGAGAAGAGATTACCTTTGAGATAATAATAATTTAATCCTATTGGTCTTAAATGATGCAAGGGTGTGTAAGGGTGGTTAACAAGTATTAGAAGATAAACGAGTTAAGGATATTGTAACTCGTATTTTTGGGTAAATCGGGAGGTGATTAACATTACCAAGAGGTCATGTTTTAAGGTATTTGAATCATATAATATCCGTTTCATAAGTCTTGAAGGCAAACGAGTTATGAAACAAAAGTCGATAAAAGTTGTCGCAACTTAGGTTCACAATTTTACTTAAAAATTATGTCAAATATTTCTGAGCTTTTCTCCCAATTTACAATGAATTACGGGGTGATCTACCTACCAAATTAAAGGTCTATGAGTCTAGTTTCCAACATATTAAACCGTTTGTCAATATGATCTCGAAGTATAGAGATAATTGTATTTCCGCAGACCTGCGCAGATTGGTAGGTGACAAGTAGGTGCATCACCTACTTGCCAAAATTAGGGGACAAAATTAAAAGTCCCAAAGTCGGCCAAGAGAGGAATTTTAAGGGCTTTTAAACTCAGTTATTTCACCCTTATTTCAGACCTTCAAAACCAAAATTGAACCCCTGCAACCCCTCCCCAAAAATCCCACACAAACCCTAATCGATTTTCCCTCTCTTTCAAGTTCTAATTGGGGGTGAAACCTAGAGTTTGAAGAACCAAGGAAAGGGCTGAGTTATCCAAAAAGTAAGGTAAGTTTACTGATCTCTTTCATACATTTTTTTCTCCTTTGAATTCATGGTAATTCGTTCTATACATGTAAGAACTCACGGGACGGTGATCGGAAGCCATGAGTTCGAGTTATTCAATTGTAGCGGACTGTTTTGTGGACTGTTTTGTGTTGCTGTTAGGCTGCGTGTTTTACTACTGTTTTGTGGAGTTTTTGAGGAATAAGATTGTGGAGAAACACCATATAGATTTAGGGTTGTGAGCTGATAGTTCTTCGTAACATTTCCGGGTCGTTTGACACGACTATGGTGCCATCGTATGTATGAAGTGATTAGCTTGTGCGTGGACTGTTTTGGGAGGCTTAATATGATTATTATTGATGTTGTTTGGGCTGTTTGGTGATTGTGTTAACTTGTGGGAAGTCATATATATAGGGGAGGTTCTGTCCGTTTTATCGAAAAATAGGTTACAGTCGATACATAATAGTTACAAAGCTTAAACGATAATGGTAGTGTCATTTATCTTATTGTAGACTAAGGAGTTGTGGAATATTCATAGCTTGAGGTTGGGAAGTATATACAAGGTATGTGAGACTGTCCTTTTCCTTCTTTTGCACGACTTTGATTGTACATAATGCAATGAACGAGCCCCAAAGATACTCTACTCTTAGAAGGTAGTAGTACTTATATTGTTTCCCCCCTTATGGGAGGATTGATGTTGATGTTAGTTCTTTGACCTTACGCCAGTCCGAAAGGTTGAAACTGTGATTCCAATGAGTCCAGCATGCATTATCTATTTTATTCTACCGAGCCGCGCTATAGTCGGCCGGGCAGGCACCTATTGTGCAACTATATATATACATATGTTTTACTCTACTTAGTCGCGCTATAGACGACAACTATTTTACTTTACCGCGC
>MCJB01052509.1:0-23279 GCA_002018475.1 Nicotiana obtusifolia | reverse complement strand
TAATATATATATATATATATATATATATATATATATATATATATATGCATGTGCATATCAGGCATCTCATGGTTAGTCGCCCTCAGAGGCATTCAGATGGTACAGATTGTATGTTTTTTATCCCGATACATGTTATTGTTCTTATGTTATGTTTTCCCGTCTTACATACACAGTACTTTATCCGTACTGACGTCCTTTTATTTGTGGACGCTGCATGTCGTGCTGTAGGTCCGGACAGAGAGATAGACGAGGCTTCCTCACCATAGTAGGCTGTCCAGATCAGCGAATATTGGCGAGATCCATCCTTCAGACTTGCCGTAGTCTCTGTATGCATTTTGTTATAGGCATTATGGGTATGTCGGGGCCCTGTTCCGACATAGGTTGCATCATGTATGTTCCAGTAGAGGCTCATAGACAAGGGGTGGGTTTATGTATAGTTGGATTGCCTTGTCGGCAAACGTATTTTGTTGTACAGTTTTTGCATCGCAGCCTTAAGGGCCATGTTATATATACGTATGTTCATGTTATTGTATGGTATTTCAATTGATCATGCATGGGTTTATATTCATATGGGCATCGTCGACCTTATAGATAACAAGGAAGGTAAGATGAAAGGTACGCCAGCACTCGGCGAGTAGGGTCTGGGTGCCAGTCGCGACCCTCCGGCTTAGGTCGTGACACGATACCTTTAACAACCCCAATTCCTATATGAATATTTCTCAAGGATTACGATGTCATATATGCGAGACTGAATTCACTATGTTGGGGTTCACTACATTTATCTTGCACAATCTGCTGATTTGTCTGTATCCTCTTGTCTAGCCATAACTAGGCTCTTCCTGAATAAACTACTAACTACTTGTTGGTCCATTCTAATATATATATATATATATATATATATATATATTTTTTTTTTTTTCTGCGTAATCTCTCTTGGGTTATGTCCTTTATCTTAACTTACCCCTCGCACTGGCTCCTTACGTATAAATTATTCATTTGCACTTATTTATCAATAACATCTAGTGATGGAACCCTTACTGCCTCTCCCCAGCGTCATGCTTGCATAATGTTCTGGAGTCGTATCATATCTGTAGGATCTGAATAAATGCAATCTCATTCCTTTCGCCTCTCTACCACATTCTTCCTTTACTATTTCATAGTTACTCGAACAGCATAACTCCGACTTAATACCATATCACACCATCTTCCCCTTTAGGAGAGTACCAACATTTAATGCTATGAAGATTTACCTATAAATGTTTTACCTCTTCATCTTTGACGTCTTTTCACATTTTCACTGGCTCTTACTTGCCTTGCGGTAACTCTTCTGTACCAGGGATAACTGCATTTTCTTATGTACGAAGGTGACACCTAGTGTAACTGGCGCACTTAGTCCCTTAAGCTTAACTTTGCTCACAGTGCTTGCTTTAGGGAAGCATCTTCCTGAATGACCTTTAAAGGTTATTCTTTTGTTGTCCATTCTATTATTGCCGGAACGCGATCTCTGAAATTATCACGATGTCGACTATTATCAAATCCTCCGGTCCCTATTCATGTTCGATTTTATCTTGTTTACTAGACCATACTAATTTCTATTACTACATGGGGTCTAACTTAGCCTTTTGGTAATCGCGTTGGAGTCACCAACTCATTTCTCGAAATGAGGATATGACCTTTGGCCCATACTATTTTATTGTCTCAAGGCCTGTCACCTCTTGTCTTTTCCTTCACTTGACTATAGACTCTATCATTATGTCATATTTTGATTTACCGTTATCACCCATTTATCACATCTCACTCATAATGCTTCATTTACTCTCTTCTTATTCTCCTACTAATATTTTTGTCTATCACTTTATTCTGAAAAATTCAACAAAACTTTCTTTCACTTTTAGCTCCCCTTGCTTCATCTCACTGGCTTTTCGGATCGCCTAACATTCTCTTTTTTCCTAGGGGCGAGAGTCATACTAAGATAAATATTTATCCCTTCTAGGATTCCACTGTCTATCTTTTGAAATTTCTGAACATTCTAGTATTCGTATCTGACTGTTCTATTCTAGAGTGCACCATCCGGGTGTCTCACAAGGAGTTATATTACCACGTTTGCACTATCCTTCAGAAATATTAGCTAATGATAACAATCCATCCACCATTTTGGGTTACTCTAATCCCGGCTGGATCTTGAGATGGGTGTGGCCATTTGTATATATCTCTATTACTGTTGAAAGTTACTCAAAATGCTTATATTTCTCTGCCTGAATTGTAAATACTGGTAATCTTCACTAACTGGGTACCTCGTATCCTTCTTCACCTTACTTCTTTTACTTGTTGAAACTTGTATCTACCTTCTGATTCTCTTATCGCTTAATACCATATCAGTGGATAGATATTCATTCCTTAGGGTTCACATTTACTCATCATAAGCATGCCGCAAAATCGAGTTCCTCCTACTCAACTCTTCCTCATTCAATCTCTACCAACTGCCTTTCTAGATGTAAGTATCGCTATATTACGAATAAAATAGAATTTAGAAGTTTGAATTCTTACAACTGAGCTCTACAACACGATCTAGAATAAGAAGAAAGAGTAACAGTCCTAAA
Organism: Nicotiana obtusifolia; assembly: GCA_002018475.1. NCBI lineage: Eukaryota > Viridiplantae > Streptophyta > Magnoliopsida > Solanales > Solanaceae > Nicotiana > Nicotiana obtusifolia. Next base: position 20,679 of record MCJB01052509.1, on the reverse strand, counting down.
TGCCCTGTAGCCTCCTGCTTATAAGTGTGGTGCACAACACCCCCATAAACAAGACTCTACTAGACACGGCTTGTAGACTCCCTAGGACAGAACTGCTTTGATACCACTTTTTGTCATGACCCAAGTCGAAGGGCCATGACGGGCACCCGGTGTCTAACTCAACCGAATACCAACATAACATATCCTTCTTATCATACTATCATGGGTAAATGAGCCGGAAAGGCCGTCATGAGTTAACCAAAATTAAACATAAGCGAATACTCGACATAGGACGACTCAACATGGAATATAAACTCATACATTTGACATATGGGCCTATAAGGCCGACATGATCATTTGCACACTCAAAAACATAGGCTGACAAGGCCATACAATCATCCATATACATGACATATGTCTACAAGACTCTAAGAGTACATAAAAGTCATAAAGGCTGGGACAAGGCCCCGCCATACCAATTTATACATGTCTAAAGCATACTGACCAAATAGGCAACTCCGGAGCAATTGAAGTGCACCAACACCTTCCGCTGAGCTGATAGCCTACTAGGAGGACTGTCAACCTGTCTATCGAGACCTGCGGGCATGAAATGCAGCATCCCAAGGCAAAAGAGACGTCAGTACAAATAAAGTACCGAGTATGTAAGGCTTGAAAGCAGTATATAAAAGACATGGAAGAAACATGTCGTAAAGAACTAAACATGTAAGTCTGAATGGCTCTGTGAATCATGAAACATTTATAATGTTATGCATATGAGTATAAATGTCATATCATGCATAGGTATATGCATACATAAACATCATCAAGCCTCTGAGGGCATTCGATCATATCATCTCGGCCTCTGTGGGCAAAATCTTCAACGTATGCCAGTTGATCAGGTGGTGGTGCGTATATAACGCCATAACCTTTCCCCATACCCCGTATACATATAATATACGCGCATATAACGCCATCTGGTCATAAATGAATGCAATGCATAAGAATTAAATCAATAAGATCTTTCGGGATGTCATAAGATCAATATGCATTCGGTTAATATCACGAAATAAACTTTATCAGTTATGTATTTTCTAAGACCCATGAACAAACGATATAATAATAGGACATATTGGGAATCAAGAACATAGGAAACCCTAGTACTTCTAAGAATAGAGCCATTTGTAAAAGTTACGTGTTTGCTCGTTTTGTTGTATCATATGGATCATGCCAAAAGGAAAGAAGGGATAGCCTTAACATACCTTATAGAAATCTGTCCAATAACAATGCTAAACTCAGCTCACTGCACCTTAATCTACAAAACGACAGTGAAGATATTGTCAAGTTACGAATGACTAACGAAAGTAACTTAATCTGTAAAAAAAAAAACTAGCAGCATTTCCCCTGATTTTACTACTCCCTCAAGCCTGCAATAGGCGAGACAAAAACACAATACTATCAACAATTTGAAAATAACCTAACTACAATTCAGGACCTTTAATACAACAAAAACCCCATATATTCCATAACACATCCAATCAACAAGTTATCAAGTAGCCGAAAACTGCAACGACGAGCGACTATCCCACTACCCTATCATATGTGGTGTTTCGCCACGCCCTTTATCCTTCCAAACTCCATAAATCAGCAGCACAAAAGGCCAACACGAGTGGACTACAAAACAGTCTGCTAATAAATTGAACTCACGGCTTCCGATCACCATCCTCGTGAGTTCTAACTATTAGGAAACAAATTTATCAACCTTCCTTGATATTTAAAAGCTTAAATACAGAAAGTAGGTATTTCTTGAACTATGAATTACCTTACAAAACTCAAACTACAAAGAAAAAGAGGGGCGGTATAATGATACTTACGTCGTAGGGATCGTTCTAATGTTATCACTTCTTGATTTCATTTTTTAAAAAGTCAAAGAGGTGCTAGCTTGGCACCCTAGCATTGGCCCTTCTTTAGACGCTCAAATCTTTTTATCCGGAAGTCGTATGAATGAATGGTTAAGAGTGTTGAAAACTAAATTTCAAGACCTTCAATTTAGTATAAAATATGTCCCAAAAATACCTCTTATAACATACGGAATGTATTGGTCAAAAAGCTTTGTTATAAGGCAAATCCTTAGTCAGTTTTTCCGCAACTTAAATTCGATTTTTCCTAAACTTTATATTTATATTCAAATATCATATATAATCATGTTATGACTTTACACTCATTTAAATCATGGCTAACAAGTCTCATATTCATTATACGTCACCTTGGGACGCACATGGTGTAACAAATTCCAAGTATATTGGGAGAAAATCGCAGCTACATTTGACTTAATTTTCAGCACATTTATGAATGTAACTTGAGACCTTTGCCAACGTTTGTTCCACAACTCGCTTGACTTCAAAACATAATACACGACTATCATACGACTAAAATAACTCATAAACTAACCTCCTTATCATGTTAAGCACCCTATTCTTATCCCAATAGTACATGTTATAATATTCCCAACTTGTCGATTTTTGACGAAACTTATTTTCTTAAGTTTGTTTAGCTTCTAAAGTCTTTCAGCCTTTTGGTACTTGTTATCCATGATCTTAAAGATTTGTAACCTCCAAGGTAACATGATTAACTTACCTTATGTACTTTCAAAAATGATCTTTCTGAGCTTACATCAATTGTCTTAGACGTATTCTTACGTACAAAAACATGGAGTGTAACATTTATGATCAATTTGAACTTAGCTTCTCGCAGATGTGAAGCTTTCAGTTTGAATGTAGGCGCAACATCGCTGGGTTATCCTTCTTCTTGGCATAAGCGAACATCACATGAGAATCTTAATAAGTTAGGAGTATCCAGATGAACCGCAATCAGATTTTTGCACTTGAAAACTTTCAGAAACTTAAGCACGTAGCTTGAAATATTCACGGTCTTCAGTGACAAACAATAAACTAAGTGAATGTTTTCAAGGTTGGGCGGATTTGGAAGAAGGTTCTCTAACAATTGGTCAGTTACAGCTAAAGCAGTGAGCTTCAAACACTTTAGGGATTTGCAAATTGTTATCTTAATTACATGTAAGTCCTCATCAAAGGAGCTAATGCGAAGGTTTTCAAGATTAGGAGCTATAATATCAACCATCTGGAATTTAGGAGGGCAATGTACCAACTTTACCGTCCTTAGTTTAGGTAAAGTTCCTACAACTTGTAAACTGGTTAGTCCATGAAATATTATGAAAGACAAATTCTAAATTACGACAAGTTGCACATAGAGCTTGAAGTAATTGCTCGTCCAAATATGAGTAAAAAAGGTGTAACTCCCACAAAGATGAAAACTTTATGCCATCAGAGGGTAGTTCGAGCTTAAATCCACGTAACATAAGCACCTTTAAAGCTTTGGCAGCATAGATTACTTCAGGCAACCTTTTGTGTCTGTTTACGGCACCAGCTAAAAAACAACTCTTTGATAATACAGGCTACCAGTATTTTAATCCAATTATTCAGAAACATTAACCATCTATCTGATACCTTTACCATGAACCTTTGAATAGAGATCTTCTGCTTTTGCCGATTTGCCTGAATTTGATCCACAACTGTTTCTGACTTCAAATAGAAAGCATTATAAAAATCTAAGCAGGCTAGGGAAGTCCGAGCACTGTTCCAAACTTAGACAATATACTAGTTTTTGCAGCATCTTTAATATCAAGAAAAGACAGAATGTGCTCCAAAATTGGCTGTGGCAGTTTCGAAACTAGATCTGTTCCTCCCATTGCTGCCAAAATATTTTGTATAACCTTTAACAAAAGGAGCTACCTCACCCAGAATAAATAAAGAAATAACATATATATGACTTGCACAAATTTATCTAAATAACAGAGTATATTCTGAATTTATTTAAATTTTTCCTAACAAATTTACTGCCAGTTGACTTTGTATAAATTGCTTCTGACTTGCACAAAATTACCCCAGAATATTTGCTTTCACAACTAGCAAAATCATAAACCTTCTATTGCAGATTTGCACTTGTCTAATGAAAGATTATACTAATTAATTCTACCCAAACTCTTTTGTTTCCCCTCGCAATAAAGTGATTTAACTACAATACCTGATTTATGTAACAAAAGGTGCAAGATATATTAACACACAATATGAATATATAAAATCATAATTGGGTCAGAGTTAGGTTTAGAGGTACATACCTTGCCAGCTATCAGGTTATCACTAGTACAAACTAGGGTTCAAGCCTTAGAATAGAAAAAATTACCAACAAAAAGAAGTTACAATCTAGGATTTTGATAACTACAAAATGATGTTGACCTCTATGTATAAATAGTCACAGATCAATAACCATTGGACCTTGATAGAATTTTTTTTTTATATATAAAGAATAAATAAAATACCTTTTAAATAAAAAGGTGTGTGTTGGTGTATATAGAAGTTAGTTAGTTAGTTAAAACTATGGGGCCTAAGTGTATATATTAGAAGCTGTGGCGTGTTAGAGTTATTTTAGGAAGTTAGTACCTAATTGTTAGATATACTTGTATATAGTCGTCTGTTTATGCCCAGTTAATTAGTTTGAGCTATTTTCCCAAATTACAAACCCTTTACTCTCTTCTTGTGCGCATGATTCTAACATGATATCAAAGCATGGGATATAGATTCATGGATTCCAAAGCTCAACTCAGTAAGATCACCTCTTACATTCTTCAAAATTGAAAGTCATCACTGTATTCTTCATTTCTCAGTAGCTCGGTGAAATTTCTGCAGAAATTGTAGAATTTCGCTGCTGTTTTTTCTTTAATTTCTTCGATTGTGTGTAATTGAGTTGAATTTGAGATTGTTGATCAATGGCGGAGAAAACTAAGATCGATTATACCCATCCTTTGTTCCTACAACCCTCTAACACTCCAGGATTGGTGTTTATTCCAATCCAACTCACAGATTCTGAGAATTATGGCTTGTGGAGTAGATCCATGTGGCTTGCACTTAAGGCAAAACACAAATTAGGGTTCATCAATGGAACATGCATTAAGACATCATTTGAAGATGATCTCCACGAAATATGAGAGACATGCAATGTAATAATGCATTCGTGGATTATAAACTCTGTCTTGAAAGATCTATTGAGTGGAATAATTTATGCATCAGATGCACATGCTGTATGGGAGGATCTCAAGGAATGTTTTGATAAGGTGAATCGAGTGAGAGTTTTTAGTTACACAGAGGGATCTCGCGACTGTCACATGGATATGACTCTGTAGCTATGTACTTCACAAAATTGAAGGAGCTATGGGAGAGTATAATGTGTTGGTACCATCCCCAAACTGTGAATGTGAAATTGAAGGAGTATGTGGTGCACTTACATAAACAGAGGTTGATGCAGTTTTTGGATGGCTTGAATGATACATATGATCAAGTTAGGAGGCAAATTTTAATGAAAACAACTGAGCCTACTCTTAATCAAGCATATGCCATGATCACACAAGATGAAAGTCAGCAGTGTATGGGTGGTGGTGCAATGGCAGAAAAGGTGGATCGTATGGCAATGCAAGCAGGAAGAGGCCAAGGATTCCGATAAAGAAACAAGTCCTGCAATGTGAGCACTGCCATATAAAAGGCCACACTAAGGAAAATTGCTTCAAAATCATTGGATATCCTGAAGATTTCAGAGAAAAGAAGGGGCATCAAGGTAGAGATTATAGATCTAAAGGACCTTTTACTGCAGTTAATAACGTAGAAGAACCAACAACCTCTAATTCTTAGGGAAAATCACAGCAGAAAGGAGATTTCTTCTTCACTGAGGCACAATATCAACAGATTCTGCACTTGCTCAACAAGGATGCACACAATGACAATCAGACACAAGCTAATATGACAGGTAATATTGTGTCTCTTGCATCAAAAGTTTATAATGATAACTGGATAGTGGATTCAAGGGCCACACATCACATAGCATCTTCACTAGGATTACTGAATGATGTCAAGAATGTGGACAGTTGTAAAAGAGAGAAAGTGAGACTGCTAAATAGAGACAGTACTGATGTTATTCACAGTAGCACACAATTATTAGCAGATAACAAATTGAAAAATATGTTATATGTTCCTGACTTTAAGTTCAACTTAATGTCAGTTTCAAAACTAACCAGGGACTTACAATGTGGTGCTTTTTTCCTGCCCAAACTGTGTGTCTTTCAGGACCTTTATAGTGTTAAGGTGAAGAGGATTGGTAAGGAAACTGTGAACTTTATCTACTGAGGAGAAGAGGAACAGGACAGTTAGCAGTTGCTCTTATCAGCACATTGGAGAAGAGTGAAGTTTCAGGAGACCTTTGGCACAGGAGATTAGGACATCCTTCATTACTAGTGATGTAACATGTTTCTCTTTTGCATAAAAAAGTAGACAATACAATACAAAATAAATGTTCTATAGTCCCTTGGATAAATAATATAGATTGGCTTTTCCTGTTAGTGAGCACCTAGTACAAAACCATTTCAACTTGTTCACATGGATGTATAGGGACCTTATAAAGTTGCTACACATGACAATAAATATTACTTTCTTACAGTGGTAGATGATTACACTAGAGCAACTTGGATTTTTCTAATGCAATTGAAAAGTGAAACCATTATATCTTTTAAGCAGTTCTTCTGTATGGTTAAGGCACAGTTCAATGGTAAAGAGTTCTTTAATCATAATTGGAGTGAGTTCTTGCAGGGTCATGGGGTAATCCACCAGAGTAGCTGTGTGCATACCCCACATCAAAAAATGGGGTGGCTGAGAGAAAATACAGGCACATGTTAGACGCTGCTAGAGCACCAAAATTTCAGCCTGGGGTACCAAGCAGATTTTGGGGAGAATGTGTTCAAACAGATGTTTATCTTATAAACAAACTTCCTACTAGAGTGCTAGGTGGGAAGCGTCCTTTTGAATTGTTTTATGGCAGGCCACCTTCACTAGCAGATCTGAGAACCTTTGGTTGTCTGTGTTATGCTACAAATGTGGTTAAGGAAGACAAGTTTGGGCCAAGAGCTAAGGAAGCAGTCCTAATGGGATATTCCACCACTCAGAAAGGGTATAGATTATTTGACTGGACTACTAACTCTTTCTTTGTTAGTAAGGATGTCTTGTTCAGGGAATCTGTGTTTCCTTTTATCACAGCACAACATCAACAGGTCTCAAAACCCATGGCAGATGTTTTTGAATCCCAACAACAAGGAGAACTGCACGCCATGGAGTCAGTAGGATCAATAAATATCATTGAACCTAAGGAGCATGCAGATGCAGATTCACCTGGTGCATCAAATCAAGTAGCATACGATTCAGATACTCATGAAGGTGTAGCTGATCAAACAGATATATCAAATGCACCAGATGCAGTTGACCCAACAGATACACCAGCTGCAGCAATCGATCACACAGCTGCACCCAATACAATTGATCAGGCAGGTACATGTGACAAGGTTACTCCAATATTGCAGGAACAGACTGCTTCAACATCGCTTCCTATTGACTCTATAGCTCCTATTGTGCTCACCAGGCAATCAACTAGAACTAAGCATCCTCTAATCTGGATGCAAGACTATGTTGTTGCCACCCAACAAGACTCACACTGCCTTTACCCTATTTCCAACTTCTTGTCTTATGACAGTGTCACAAAGAAGTACAAAGACTACATAAGGGCCTTCTCCATAACCAAAGAACCACAAAACTTCAGAGAAGCAGTGCAGGATGACAGATGGATTCAGGCCATGAAACAAGATATTGAGGCATTAGAAGACAACAAGACATGGGAAGTAGTGGACTTGCCTCCTAGGAAATCATCTATATGGTCAAAATGGGTTTACAAGATCAAGTGCAAAGTCAATGGAGAGGTGGAAAGATTTAAGGCTCGCTTGGTTGCTAAGGGATATAATGAATAAGAGGGCCTACGACTATCATGAAACTTTTTCACCAATCGCAGAGATGGTGACATGCAGGTCAGTAATAGCATTGGTTGCTTCTAAAGACTGGGGCCTCTATCAAATGGACGTATTCAATGCTTTCTTACAAGGAGACCTATATGAGGAGGTCTATATGGACCTGCCTCAAGGTTTTCAAAGACAGAAGGAGAAAAATGTCTGTAGATTATTGAAGTCCCTATATGGACTTAAACAAGCATAAAGGTAGTGAAATCTTAAACTTACAGAAGTCTTACTTAGTGCAGGCTTCAGTCAAAGTGTTTATGACTACTCGTTGTTCACTAAGAAATTTGGGAATGAGAATGTCATTATCCTAATATATATGGATGATTTACTGTTGACTGGAAGCAGTATGGAGCTCATTAATGAAGCCAAGTCAGTATTACATCAGAAGTTTAACGTGAAAATTTAGGTGAACTAAGATACTTTTGGGCCATTGAAGTCTTGAGGTCTCAACAAGGAATCCTCTTTAATCAGAGGAAATACACCATAGTGCTCATCTTAGAGATGGGCTTAAGTGGAGCCAAATCTGCTATTACACACCTAGAACTCAATCAGAAGCTTACTTCACTTGAACATGATAAGGGGATTGGAAATAAAGTATCTGATCCTTTGGTAAATGTCACAGGCTACCAAATGCTGATAGGGAAACTCCTGTACCTTATAGTCACCAGACTAGACATCAATTATGCAGTACAGGTTTTGAGTCAATTCATGCAGACTCCAAAAAAATCCCATGTGATGCAGCCACTCGTGTGGTGAGATACCTCAAGCAAGCACCAGGTATTGGAGTGATCATGAGAAGGGCACCAGCTGATGCCTTGATTGACTTTTGTGATTCAGACTGGGTAGCATGTCCAATAAGTAGAAGGCCTGTCAGTGGTTACCTTGTTAAGTTTGGTGATTCCCTAATATCTTGGAGGTCAAATAAACAACACACAGTTTCTCAAAGAAGTGCTGAAGCTGAATACAGAAGTATGGCATCTGCAGTAGCTGAGATAGTGTGGTTAAGAGGACTGTTTGTAGAACTAGGGAATCCAATTCACCTGCCAGTTATCTTGTTTTGAGACAGTAAAGCAGCAATACAAATAGCTGCTAATCCCATCTTTCATTAGCGCACAAAGCACATTGAAATAGATTGTCACTTCATCAGGGAGAAGCTCAAATAATGGATTTTGCAAACACAGTACATCTCCACAAAAAATCAACAAGCAGACATACTCACCAATGGCTTGGCATCACCTCATCATCAGTTTCTACTTGGCAAGCTTGGTGTGTTAAACATTTTACACCCTTCAGATTGAGGGGGAGTAATGGTGTATATAGAAGTTAGTTAGTTAGTAATATGTGGCCTAAGTGTACATATTAGAAGCTGTGGTATGTTAGAGTTATTTTAGGAAGTTAGTACCTAATTGTTAGATGTACTTGTATATAGTCGACTGTTTATTCCTAGTTTAATTAGTTGAGCTATTTTCCCAAATTACAGACCCTTTACTCTCTTCTTCTGCACATGATTCTAACAATGTGTTTTAAGTTGGTCTTTTTCTTCATTATACTTGTTGTTTCTAGATTCTCGTGGAGATCTTCGATCCGAACCTTCGCTCTTTCGAGCGAGATCCTTTACCACGCCTAACTAAATGAAAGAAAGTAAGAGAGAAAGTGGCCGCCTATTTCTTAAATGCTAAAGCAGGCACCAAGAGCTTGGTTTGAAAGGTGACAGCAGCATGGTATCGTATATTAATTAAACACCTGAGTTGGCGAAATATGATTATTCTCCAAATTCTTTTTTTCTTCTCCAAGTTATGCACTTAAAAGCTATAAAATACTTCTTTGCTTTTCTATCCAGACAGTCATCTATCACAAAATAATATTTCTGTCTTTTCATGGTAGGGATAACGTCTGCATACATATTACTTTTGCCAGAACCCATACTGCAGGAATATACTAGGTATGTTGTCGTTGTAAAAGACTTGCATATCCATAAAATTATTTATATTCTTTCCTTCTTTAACGTGTTTCAGACCTTGATCTGCTGTGTTCTTCATTCATTGTGTTATAGATTCATATTTTTCAACAATTTAAAAGCAGTATTTTGTTACGAAGAAGATAATCACTTCTAAGGAGAATTCAAAAGATAGATTTCCTCATCAAACAGAGAAGAGAAAATATCACAATTAGGATGTGCTTGGTTTGATGGAAGTCGATCATGAGAGCAGAGTGTTCTCCATCTTCCTTGTGATGGTAAATATCACATAATTAATCAGGTTGCTACTTTTATTTCCCTGCTTAAGAGAACTGGGGCATGCCTAAAGTAACTTACTAGTTGAAAGTCTCTTTGTCATTAATAAAGCAACGATTCTTGTGCACAACCATAGGGAAAGGCTATAACTTTGCCTAATTAATTTCCAAAATATACCCCTGTTATTCTCATAATTTTCGAAGCTTGTTTACTTTGCATCCACAAATTTAGCCAGCCTAATTATGTCAAAGTCTGGCCATTTCTATTGAGGCAGGAATAATTATTTGAAGAGAGAATTTAATGGCCCGAAAAGGAATGTCGGCCTTAGTAAAACCCATGGGCCTTTAAGTTCTTCTCGTACTTTGCAAGCCTGTAATGGATCATTTATATTTGAAGAATTGACCTAAATAGCTACACTTATAATCACTTAAACTGTAAATAGCTAGGAGATGTATAATGTATGTGTATATATATACATATATAATTAGAACACGCAAAAATAGCTCTGCAACTCAGACCAGGTGATCTAATTCTGCAATCATTTGAGAAGGAGAAATATAAAAAATTCAAGAAGTCTTCTTATATGGCTGAAATCTTCTTACAACAAAGAAGTAAGGCAACATGACTGAGACTAGGTGATGATAATACAAGATATTTTTACTCAATTATCAAGTATAAAAAGTTGCAACAGACAATTACTCAGCTTGTGGGTAAGGATGAAGTGCTACAAATTTATCCTAAAGTAATGGCAACAATTTTGGTTGACCTCTATAAAGATTTATTGGGGACAAAAGAGAGCCAGAGAATTAGAGCCTTCAGGAATCTCCTCCACAATGGTCACAGATTAATATTGAAACAAGAATTGGAATTGGTGCAGCCTTTCAATGGGAAGGAAGTGAAGGAAGCTATTTTAGTATAGGGAGTAACAAAAGCCCATGCCCTGATGGTTACAACAATGACTTCTTCAAAGCTACATGGAGCAACACAGCAAATGATATTACAATGAAAATATTAGAATTTTTTCACAAGGGGGAGCTGCTCAAGCAACTAAATGCAACAATGATTACCCTGATCCCTAAGGTTGATGTGCCTCAGAAAGCTGCTCAATTTAGCCCCATAGCTTGTTGTAATATGCTATACAAATGCATTTCTAAGTTGATATGTAAGAGGTTGAGGAAAGTAATAGCCCCCTAGTTACAGAAAACCAGGCATCATTTGTAGAGGGGAGGTTATTGGTGCACAATGTCCTCATTTTTCATGATTTCCTCAAGCACCACAACATGAAGACCACACCTAAATGCTTGATGAAAATTGAAATTAGGAAAGCATATGATATGATAAGCTGGGAATTCATTGAGGAGGCTTTAAGAGGATTTGGGTTTCCTGAATACTTTGTTCAACTGATAGTGACATGCATCACATCCACTAAATTTACCATTAAGGTGAATGGAGAAGGGCATGGCTACTTTGCAGGTAAAAGAGGATTAAGACAGGGTGATCCCATGTCTCCTCTTGTCTTTGTATTGGTGATGGAGTACTTATCCAGAACTCTAAAAAGGATGAGTGAGCTACCTGATTTTAAATGGTATCCTATGTGTAAAACTACCAAATTGACACATGATCTTTTCTGATGATTTGATGATATCCTGCAGAGGTGATATCAATTTTGTTACTAGAGTGAAAGAAGCACTTGATCGCTTTAGTGAGGTTGCAGCTTTGATAGCTAATTAGAAAAAATCCAGCATTTTTGTTGCAGGTGTAGATGAAGATATAAAGGAGCAACTGCTGAATATTACAGGGTTCACATTGGGGATACTATCAATCAGATATCTAGGGCTGCCACTCTTCTCAAAAAAGTGGAGCAAGATGGAACGCCATCAACTTGTAGAGAAAATCACCTCCAGAATCAACAAATGCTTATTCTAAGAATCTGTCATATGCAGGAAGGTTACAAATTATCACAGCAGTGCTGTTTTCAGTGTATAACTTCTGGGGGGAGGGGGGATTACTTATATAGCCTCAAAGTGTATTGAAAGAGGTGGATAGAAGATGTAGAGACTATCTATCGGGAAGCTCACAGGAGAAAAAAGACGTGGCACTGGTGTCTTGGGAGAAGCTGAGCATCCCTAAGAAATATGGTGGTCTAAACATCAAAAGCTGTAAGAAATGGAATGTGACGTCAATTGGGAAGTTGATATGACAGCTCCAAAGAAGGAGGATATATTATGGATTAAATGGGTTCATGGCCTTTATATAAGAGGAGATCAGAACTTGTGGACTCACAAGCCACCAGCTGATTGTAGCTGGTATTGGAGGAAACTGAATTCAATCAAGACAGAGATGATAGATTGGTATAACAATGGTACTTACTGCCTGTCACCTAATGATAGATACTCTGTCGCACGAAGCTACAATACTATGCTGGGAGACTTGCAGAAACTGAAAGTAGCATATTTAATTTGGAGTTCTACAATGCTTCCTAGGCACAAGATTATAGTATGGCCAGCTAATCAGGAGAGATTACTGACAAAGGAGATATTAGCAAAACTGCAGATTCCCATTAATAGCAACTTCTGCTGTTTACGTGATGAGGCAAAGGAAGAAACTTCATCTCACCTATTCTCTGAATGCAAGTGGATATCTGAGTGAGAGTGATGGTGGAACAATGGTCGGGTATAAAGATACAGAGGATGGAGATCAGCCAAAGTCTAATGGGGTTCAAAAGATGACACTGGAACAGGCACAAAAAAGAAATAGAAGCAGCCATCTGGGGAGCTATAATCTACCACACTTGCAAAGCTAGGAACTCAAAACATTTCAAGGATGAACAAGTAGAGAGACAGTAGTAACACAAATCAAACAGGAAATAAAGGAAAAATTAAGCCACAAGAAATGTTCGAAGAGAGCACATAGAGGCTGTTTTTTGATTCATAAGTATTTTGTAATTAGCTTGCTTTATCAGAGGCTTGGAATTGTTCATCAACCTTCCTAGAAGGTGGTTGAAAATTCTGAGTGCTCTTTAGGTGTATTACTTTTGTTGGTTATGGTAATATATTCACGGTTATTACAAAAAAAATATATATGTATATGTATGTATGTATGTATGTGTATATATAATTATGTATAATTATTATATACTCTATGTACATGTTAAAAAAAGTAAACAATGAATTCGGGCGGCTGTTATCTTTTTTATTTGGTAATTCGGCAAGACCATTGAAACTTTTGTTTTTTGTTTTTCTTTTCCGCATCGTGAAAAATACCTTGCGCGGAGGTCTATTAGATCAGTGTGGTTGTCATGCTGGTTTCGCTTTATCTAACTTTCTTGCAGTTTCGAATATGCTTGGCTTATTGGATGTCAGATCTTTTGGGTTGAATGTTCTGTTTCGTTTCTAATTTGCATAAAGAACCAACACCAGATTAAGAGAGTAGAAGAGAGATAGAGACATTTGTGAGCTGCTCACAATATAAAGGGACTAGGATTTATAATAAGTTAAACAAAAATCAGAAACTGCATGATAGGTATGAGTACTAGTGGATATAATTTGTCCACTAATCCATTATGTGTTCAATTGAAAACAAAATGTCTTCAATTTCTACAGAACAGTTTGCTGTATAAATGAAGTCTCTTTAACTAAAAAATACTAGTATATATAAAGAATAAATGATAGTGTTTCAGCTTTACTATTTTAATTAGATTTTGGCATTCGCGTGTTTCCCTGCTAGACGAAGAAAAGGTGAAATTCAAGTACCTTATCTGGAAGTTGAAGAATAATTTTTAACTAAATAAAAGAAAAGCTTACACTTCTTGTTTTTCTTACAGATTGTGCCAAGTTTCAGAAATCAAATGGTCTGATACATGGCCACATATTGAAAGGTTTATTGGCTTTCTATTGCTTTTCTCTTTCTTAATTTATTTGCAGGTACCGAAAGAGGATTGGATGAGTGCCTTAACTTTTGGAAGCCAAATGAATCAAAGAGGATCCAGTATTTTTCTAGTATATATGTCTATTTTGCTACTAGCAAACTTAATAATTAAAAAAATAAAGAAAAGGAAAGTTGGAAAGAAAGATTTGATTTGTGGAATCTAGGAGCTTAATAATTGAGCACCACTAAAAACTCAATTTTCTTTCTTATTGGATGAGTCCCTTTAGCTTTTGGAGTTACTTTTCTTTTTAGGCCTATAAAATTCTAAACACTTAATGCAAACCTAATTTTCATGCAAAAATTTTGCAGACCACAATGCTTACACCTATAATTGCTTGCGGAAATAACCATAAACCAAATTGCTGTTATGTGCATGCGCACTTCTTTTCTATTCTCATCTTCCCTCCCAAGTGGAAGTGTCCGCGTTTATAAGGGTTGATTTCACATAATGTCACTCAATCGATAATACAATTGTAGGAAAGTCATCAAACTATATTTTCAGATGAGCAAGCACCTAGGTTAGTTCAACATATTTTAATATTCTTAGAGATCGTTTGGTAGGCTGTACTAAGTAAAATAATCTCTGTATAAAAATTTAATCTGTCTAAAATAATGTTTGGTTGCTCAATTCAATTTATGCATACCTAATATGTGGATTACTTATACCTCATAGGAGGGCTTAGCTAATACCAAGGAAACCAAGGGATTACTAATTCCTGCATTAACTATACCTGGATAAGACTCTAAAATTACTAAACCGCCCCTCAAACCTTTTTTCTAAATTTCTTTATATACGGAAAGAAAAATATTCAAGGGTATAATTGTAAAGAAAATTTTGTACAGTTTTAAACCAAACACAAGCTTAGATTATACATTGCATAGCTAATTTTTAATACAATGAACCAAACACTTGATAAAAATAATCTCAGCACTACAATCCCTGCATTACTAATCACTGCATTACTTGTATTCGCACCAAACGTTCCCTTAATCCTACTAAATATGTGCATAAATTTGGATCTCGGGAGGATAAATGCTTGTGTCATAAAAGATGATCAACGAAAGGCTAATATTTGAAAGAAAACTACACTCACATCGATCCCCAAAGTCATTAAATAATATATCATTAGAAAGATGTACACCAAGCCCGTCTATCTCAGTTGGCAGAGCGCAAGGCTGTTATCCTTGTGCCACATTTGGCGCTCTTTTCTAACACTTTTTTGCCACAACTGCCTAGGCCTGTGTATTTTCCTTCTATTTGTTTCTTATTTTTCCCTCTCCTGAAAAGTGTTAAGTGCATTGATGTCTTTTAGGAGTGTGATAATTACCATGCCTGTTTCATTTCAGCCAACTGTATTGCGCATTTTCAAAAATGCTTGGCTTTCTGGTTGTCAGCTTTTAGTACTGGTTTTCCTCATTTCATTACAAGATTAAAAAGAAAAAGAGATTAAAGAACGTAAAGGAAAAAAGTGGTGTGGTGGGGAGGCTAGAGGATACGGCTCTCCGCAAAAATTGTCCTCAATGATAGAGGAAGGAGTTTATAATGTAGGGAAAAGGCCAAAAATAACCTTGTGGTATTCGAAATGGTAACGTTTTGAGTGGATATTAATGGCCTTATACTGTTTTTTCTCTTCCTAACTAAGAAATGTGTGAAATTCTAGTATATAGCCCAAGTTTAGACGCAGACACTTATGCATAGACACAATTTGAATGGGGCATAAGAGATCAGAGCCTAGCCTGATTTCCCATGTGAGCAGTGGCCTAGTCACACAGCAAAAAAATTGTATATAAAAAAAAATAAAATATACATATATATATATATATAATCTTAGAACAACTTTGATAAAATTTCTAATTTTGCCACCGCCCGTAATAGACCACTTTATTTTTGAATGGGCGGTAACAGTGGGTAAGTAAGTGTTGGCATGAAAAAGATGTAATCTCAACACAAGGCCTCCTTTTCTGCGCACCTTAGCTTCCCTACCTTCAGCAGCCTTCTAAAGCTATTATTATAGTTTTTATTTATGGAGTACATAATTAAAGCCATTATAGCTTTAGAACTATATGAGGAAGACAAAGTCAATAATGCACGTATCCTGGCAAGAAATAGGCCACCTACGCATAAAAGCCAACATGTACTATTGTTTTAGCCGAACCAGCTCTTTGACTACTGATTTTAGGAACAAGTTTATGTTGGCTTTGCGCTTGCGTTTAAGGATTGATACATATCTGTAAATGTACTGTATTATTTCTGAAAAATGTTTTTCCTTCGAAATAATTTCTCTTTAATGTTTTTTTTTGTTCAGGTAATTAATATTTCCTTTAATCGATAGTTTTCCCCAGACTCTATTTGCTAGGAATATACTGTGTGTATGTTGTTGTTAGTTGATAATTTTGCAATAGAAAAGGTGAAGTAAGTTCCAAATACCAATTGGCCTCGAATTTGCAATTAATCCATGTGAAAGAAGAGGAAAAAATGGCACATTTATTTGTTGAGTGACAATGACTTAAAAGACTCTTAAAGCTCTAGAAAATCAGCACCTCCTCCTTTAATAATTGAACCAATAGAATATTGAATCAACTCGTAATATCCGTGGTCCGTGCCCTCAAACGTGTCAACTTTAACATAAACATTATAGAATACTTCACTGCATCCTCTTCCTTTATGTGAAGGCCCCTATATATAGACCACCCATATATTACTTACACATAAACTCACATCTCTACCAACTCTTCTCAAAAGCTTTCTTTGATCAATTCTCTCTCCTTCTTAAGTTAACCAACCAAAGACTCACATTCAAAAAAACGTTTGCACGTCAAAAATCGAGAGTTAGACAAACAAATGGATCAGAATTTGCCAGTAACAGCAAAAAAGTTCTGGAAAATAGTCCGAGTGGCTTTTTTCATGTTAAGGAAAGGCTTATCAAAGAGAAAGTTAATGTTTGATCTCAACTTATTAATGAAGCGTGGCAAAATTGCTAGCAAAGCCGCCATTAAAAACCTCATGTTCCACCATAATAATAATACTCAGGGCCACCAATGTCCCTCCTCCACCTCATCTTCCAAAGAGTACTACGAGTTTAGTTGCAGTAACAGCCCTGCTTTTCACCTTCCCTTTAATCTCAACAAACGCAATAAGCATAATCATCACCATGCACCTGCAAATAATGACGACGTTTTAATGTTGAATGCTGCTGTGTTGAAGGCGTTGGAGATGATTCAAAGTGAAACAGCATCACCTGCTTTGCCTGGATTTGGAAGAACTCCTACAGTGAGGCAATTAAGGATAACTGATTCCCCGTTTCCTCTTAGAGACGGTGAGTGTAACAGTCACGTGGATGAGAAAGCTGATGAATTCATTTCAAGATTCTACAGAGATTTAAGACGAGAAGCTTCTGCTTTTGCTTAATTTTTTTTTTTCTTTTAAAGATGTTGAGAGTTCATGCATGTAATCGTTTCATGTGCAATAAACAAGAAGGACGTTGGATCTTACACAGTTTCTCAGTGTTAATTGGTGGAGTAATGGAAATTTTGTCGCTTCCATGAGTTTTTTTTTTTTTTTTAAAGTTTTCTTTTCGGGGTTTTGAGGAAATTATCAGTAGAAAATATAAAAGAAAATAATGCTAGTATATAAATGTGATGGTACCGTCCCTTAATTTTCATTAATTTTTATGACATTGTCAAGGCTGAAGTCCTGAAATTCTGGCATTCGAATGTCGAGTACTTGTTATGTCCTTTTCTTCTCGAAAATAAGAAAAGCAAAAAGTTAAATTAGAAATCATTACTCACTCCTACAAGTTAAAGTAAAGCATTGAACAAGGTTAGCAAGTTAACATTTATTCCTTCCTTCAAGCTCAAGGGTATGTAATCTTAATAGGAGTAGATCCAACATATTCACCTACCTATCAAACCATAGTACTTACTTGGATTTGGGTTTATAATTTTCATTTTATACGACATCTATTAGGAAAGAAAATTGATAATAGAAGTTAATCGTCATGTAAAACCAAAAAGAAATCCTGGAATTTTATTAATTTAAGGATCACATCGCACGTCCAAAGTTCGGTATTTGGTCCAAACACTCCTAACCTAATTGATGCCAGGATTCTCTTACTAAGTCAAAGAAAAATGTCGCAATGGACTTACAACGAAGGCACAGTGATTCTTCCGACTTTAATTTCCTAAAGCAAAACAGCGTTATGTTAGTAAGTGGAAATATGTTGTTTAGTCTGTGCCTTTCTCTATTTACTTTATTACCATTTATTCACGGTAATTTATTGTAGTGGTATGAAAAGCAAATCCTTTGCTTTTTAGGTTGGCCATCTACCTGGAAACCTCCTTTGGCAGAAACATCCAAGCACATACCCTATTTTATTGATGCACTTGATTGTTTTATTAATTTGAGGGAAATTGTGGTGCTTACAAAAGTAAAGCTGTCAATACCTTAGGTTTAGACCTGATTTTGAAATATTAAAATCGCCTCGTGGGATACAAAAATATAAAACGAGGTCTTTAATATTGGGTAAGCCAAAAATATAAATGAGTATATAGGGCTCTCATGCCTAGTTAATAAAATGAATTTTTGACCTAACTCAATTTTATAAGTTAATTTATGCGATAAAGAATTATCGGAAATCATATAAGGAGATAACATTTCATTTCCTTCCCTAATACTTGACATTAACTTAGACAAAACTAGAATCAGAAATCCAATATGAATGATGAATGGCAAAAGTACATATTTTGAGTATATTTGTATTTTATTTTTAGAAAATTATTATGATTGCTCGAAAGAGAATTGCGATAAGTAGAATGCACACGATCAGTAGGGAATAAATCGCAATCTAATTTAAAAAATCATAACTCTAGGTATCTTTAATCTTATCTCTAGCTTCATCCTTTATTGAGAAAATCATAATTCTAGGTATCCTTAATCTTATCTCTAGTTTCATCCTTTTCAGTTGATAATTTTACTGCTTTTTAATATTATTAGTTTATTAGTTCAAAGCAAGAATCACAATCTTTATAATTTAGAGATTGTGTGAACTTGTTTTCTTAGTGATAGTGAACAGTTGTAACTAAACCTTAGTTCTCTAGAGGATTTAACTCCGAACTCGTAAATTGAAATATATTTTTGATGACCTCTAGTTATTTTATTAGGCATAATTGGGCGTCATTAATGAACTTAGCTTGAAATAATTTTACAACATCTAATTAAATGTTCAATTAACATTAATGAAACATTGATAGCGGATAAAGAGAGAATTGAGTTAGAAAAATTGTGGTTTCTCGAAGACAAGATCTTTTGACAGCTCTGTATTGGGTAAAGTATTTCTACATGGATTCGGGTCAGGGCCGACCCAGTTAAAAGGAAGTACAACTCAGATACCCGGTTCATAGACAAAGAAGATATGAGACCGGACTGAGACCCGACCGGAAGGGGAAGCGTCATGGAATCGGAGACCGGGCTCAAGACGCACAATTAGCTCACCGCCGGATATATCGCCAAGGGTGATTGTCTCAACCGTTTCAACCATCACAAACGCGATTTGGGGAGATTTTGTTACGGATTTTATGGGATTTATCTCATAATCCGCCATTTACCTTATTTGAAATAGTAATTGTAACCTATAAAAGGGGATTTTGACCCACAACTGGGGGCATCTCACAATCATCAATAAAATTATTCTCTCTTTAATTTCCAAACGACTGCTATTATCATCGTAACAGCTCTTTGTTATCTCCTTCAGAATCAACGGTTAAATCTTTCTTTCTCAATATTTAAATTGTTTGTTTCAAAGTATCAATCAGTTTACGGATCCTTAACGTCACGAACAAATTCAATTGTTATCCGATTTATAGGGTAAACAGTTTGGCGCCCACCGTGGGGCTAAGGATATTAGTAAACTTTTGGTACATCCTCTTAAAACACAATTTTACACTTGCTCTTTGCAAAAGTTCCTTTTTTTTTTGGGTAGGTTATCGGGTCAAAAATGGCACACCCACTCCCTACCAACAACGAATCCAACCATCAAATCAGAGATGACACCTTACCCGAACGGGAAGCGCCCGTAGACATCAACTCTCAAGTGGCGCTTAACGCTGACCAAGCGTCAGGCTCGTCACACAGCATCAGAGGCGAAAACAATCCGAGAATACAGCAAAGTGGAGAAGAAGCGATCAGTTTAAAAATGATATTCGACATGCTTCAAGCTCAGCAAGCAGCTATAGCCCAACTGCAAAGCCGGACCCAGAATCCGGTCAGAACAGATGATATTCCTCCGGTGGCTGCACCAACAATTGCGGAACCGGCCTCAGTGCAGCCGAATGAAAGCGGATCGGAGGCTAACCCCGCAATTCTTAAAATGCTAGAAGAATTAACTAAGCGAATCGAGAAGGGAGAGAAAAAGATCGAGACATATAACTCGAGGGTGGATCAGATACCGGGAGCACCTCCGGTTTTGAAAGGACTGGACGCCAAAAAATTCGTGCAAAAACCGTTCCCGTCCAGTGCTGCTCCTAAGCCAATTTCGAAAATGTTCAGAATGCCCGAGATCCCAAAGTACAATGGAACCTCGGATCC
>MCJB01052508.1:157029-184904 GCA_002018475.1 Nicotiana obtusifolia | reverse complement strand
TTTGGGGGGGGGGGGTGAATACTGAATCTGTATGATAAAGTAACAAAGCATAGTCCACTTGATTGTCTGCAGAATGATTCATTCCACTCAAAATCAAAAGATGAAAACTTGTAGGCATCGCAATTCAATCTCAAGTACTGTCTGACTGTGAATATCAAGAATAAAAACAAGTTTTTGTTAGTTGTAAAAAAAAGTGAAGAAAGTTCCAATCAAGAAACAGTAAGGTTGCAAGAACTCTAAAGAAATCTTTTTGGCCATATATGTTATAGGGGATTGTCCTATAGTATAGTAATATATGGGGGATTCATAATTGACGTATGAGGTGTTACGGTTTAGTACGGATGGTACCTTTGTTTTGTGGAATGGGACAACATCATGTGATGTGGTTTTTGAAGTTTGATGTTTGAATTATGGCCTTTCGTTATGGCAAAAAGTCAGCCTAATAGGTTGTCAATTGATTAGGTATCTGCCGTCTTCTTTAGCGGTGTACATGTATCAGATTGGTTCGAATTTTATAATTACCAAATCAAATTAATTATATCGGGTTATTAAATTTAAAGTCCAAACCAACCAATAAACTCGAATTTTTTAATTTCGGTTTTTCGGGTTTTTCAGATTTTTTCGGTTTTTTCCCGGTAAAATCTTTGTAGCAGAAAACATATAACTTATGCTCCAAATATTTCTTTAATCCTAGTAAGATACAACTATATAAGGTATTTTCCAAGAAAATAATACAAAATATGAGATGTGTCATGGCAATATCCTAAAATATTCAACAATAAAGACCATAAAATCACGTAATATAAATATTGCTAATTAAAAATCCATAATAAAAATAAACATAATCTAAAATTACTAAGTCATGCTAGTATAAGCAGACTAATAAGGAAGTATTAATTACATGGCTAAATGCTAAAGAAAAATAAAAATAAGTTATGCATTTTTATCTTAATCATTGCAAAAAAAAAAAAAATAGATATTCAATACATTGTCATTCCTAGTATTAAATTGAATATCTTTTGTTAGCATTAGTATTGATTTGATTTTGGTTTGGGCTTTTGTTAGAATTATTTGAGTTACTAATATGAATGGCTACAAAACTTATTGGAACATTCAAAAGTTCTAAGTCCAACCTTGAAATAATACCTTAAAAGATAAAATTATGAAAAAGCTTAAGAAATATTTATAAATTACATCACAATAAGTATATTTATATATTAAATATATCTAAAATTTCTATATATGTATTGTCAAGTTGGTTTGGTTTCAGTTTAACTTTCTTTAGTTAAAACCAAACCAGACCAATTATGGTCAGATTTTTTTTTTCAACATCAAACCAAATCAAACCGAACCGTAATCGATTTTTTTTTCTCGGGTTGACTCAGATTATCGGGTAGATGCGGTTTGTCGGTTAAAAAGCTTTGTACACCCCTAGTCTTCTTTGTCGTCTTTGTTTTTCTTCATTCGATGTCCGGTATTATAACTCGACTAAATTCAGGTTTTTTCTAGAAAATCTCATATTCGGAGGTAAATTGGTCCCTAACAAAGATGATTTCGTACCTAATACTTAAAACTGAGATCTTTAATTAAAAATGAAAGAGTACTTACCACTTCATCGTGACAACTACTAACCTTCTTTGTTGTCTTTCCTTTTATCTTACAGCCCATATCCCATTCTTTCACAGAAAAACTTGGTTAGAGACCCTCTTTTTTTATTTTCTTTTTTGGAAATTTAAGTTTTGGCTATCCTGGGTACTCTTTGAATTTAATTCACTTCCGTTTTCGATCCTTTCTTTTATCTAATTTCCTCCTGCTCCGTACCCCACTTCATTAACTACACAAAGAAAAAAAAGCATATTAAAAGTGGTTGAAGGTTTGACATCGATCCCCATGGTACAATGGAGCAATCTATCATTCACAATAGTTGGGAAAATGAACTATTGTCTTATTATATGATTTTGGACAATCTCAACTCATATGCTAACTATCAAGATTGAATTGAACTCAAAGTTAATTTATTTTTTGTGTGACGGACGGTTGACGGTGAAGGAGGTGTTAAGTGTCTCATCTTGGTTAAAGAAGAGACGTTCTCTCCTTATATGATCTAGCTTTCAAAATCACAAGTCCATAACGCTTAAGGTTTCATCTTCTTCACACAAGTTAGACTTATCCGTTGGAAGGGATAATATATGTAGTGCTGACATAGCAAGTTAGCAATCACAAAAGAATAAGGGAATATGCAGGATATTATACGTATCTACTATGTCTTAAAATCTTAGATGTCTTTCTGCTTATTTGACTTCTGATTCCTCGCAGATGTGTGCAAGTGAATGTAAAAATCGAGGGGCACTAATGTAATACGACTCTAATACTAAGCGTCACTGGCAGATTGACACCCATTAATTTTTACACTATAAAGCTATACATATATATATATATATATATATATATATATATATATATATATATATATATTTATATATACACACACACATATACATAGCTATATTCGATATAATATTAGCTAATGCACTAATACTTAATGCATAGTATAGCGTATTATATAATACACTATACTATATATATATATATAGTATATATATATATATATAGTATAGCGTATTATATATCAAGTTATATATATATCATACTATAACGGTGATTCATCGTTATAAGTGTATCAATACCTAAAAGAACCCGTCCCTATGTTTCGAGCGCATCATGTTCTTATATATATGTGTGTGTGTGTGTGTGTGTGTGTGTGTGTGTGTATATATATATATAAAATATAGTATATTATATAATACACTATACAATACACTTAGTATATGCAATACACTTAGTATATATATACTATACTATACTATGCACTAAGTATTAGTGCATTAGCTAAAATTATATCGAATATAGCTTTCATATATATATATATATATACATATATATACATATATATATATTAAGTATTTTGTATAGTGTATTATATAGTATAGTGTATTATATATCAATGTATATTCGATATATATATATATATATATATATATATATATATATAGAGAGAGAGAGAGAGAGAGAGAGAGAGAGAGAGANATATATATATATATATATATATATATATATATATATATATATATATATATATATATATATTAATCCCCTTAGGTTTATCTTTTTATATTTTGATATTCCTTAGTGAAAATTTTGAATCTGTCATTGGCAAGCGTATATCCGGAGAACATTTCTGCACATTACAGGTTCTTAACGTTTCTCTCTTTCAAAAGGGGGAAAAAGTAAGCATCTCTCAATTCAAATTAGAGTAATTTAATTTAAAAAAACCACACTTGGTGTTGGTCTCAAAACTTCAGTGTAACTATTGTAGTTATCTACTGTGTATCGCATCCATAGTATAGGATAAGAAAAAAGACAAAGGTGAGGCCAAATGGATGAGATCGCTGTGTATCAAAGAGGAAATCCAAATCTCATGTAAAGAAGAATCTAATGTATAGTGTCTCAGCATCAAGCTCTGTAATTATTGCCAACTTTTTTTGAGTTGCTTTTCGTGATAATGCGTGATGACATATATTCCAATAATACTTTAATCATTTTATTATGGCAGCTGAGCTAACTGTTCCTTTGAGTCGTATATCGTTAAGAGTTTTTACTTACATGCATCGCGAGTATAAGAATTTTCTAACACTATTCGGTTGCTTTTTTCAATTGTAACACGTCATTTAACATATATTGTAGGTATCGATCTGTAATTGCTATGTGAAATTACTTGTAATTGACTTTTTAATTGATCAGATAGTCTAGAAAAAAATTTCAACTTATATTGAAAACCAACGCCATATATTTTCTTTTTAACTTTTTCCCTTTTTTAACCCCATTTAGCGTACCAACTTAACTTTCTTTTCTAGTCACTTTTGGATCTCAAAGAGATGTACAATATTTCACGTAAGCTCACAAAAGACTTTTCAAAAACAAAACCATGTGATGTCGTTTTCTTGAGAAATTTACCTAATTAAGGTTGATGCTTCAAATTGTATTACCAAGTTGACAAAGAAAAAGCGCGTTTGAGAATGGTTAAGAAAGAACACTGTGCGGGATATAAAAAAAAGCTATTAAATACCTACTTATTAGCAAAGGCGGATCTATATACTGGTGGTGATGAGTTCAAGTGAACTCAATTAGTGTTGTCCTATTTCTGTATATGTATTAAAAAAATTCCATTCAGTATTTAAAAATATTTAATTATAAATCTAATTATTATTTTATATATCAATTTAAAATTACTATAAAAACCCATGAACAGATTAAATTCTAAATCCGCCTATAATCACCAACTCAATTTGCATGGACTAAAAGATGGACCTAACTAACATCATAGAAAGTACATCAAATTAGTTTTTCTTTTTGTTTTCTTGCGGTTGGAAATCTTTAATTCTGTCCAGTCCTACCCCACTCAACTTTAATTTAGTTTCTGAATCCCTTGAAAAAATCAAACAATAAATATTTTACCCTACTTGGTCCTATATTAACTTAAAATTCTAATTATTTCCAATGTGTCTAACCTTTGATTTCAAATATAAACATGACATACTGAAATTCAACAATTTTATACCTTCAAAACAGTTTACTACTTCCGAAATAAAAATGAAATAGTTTACTCTTCTTTATGAAATGTGATTAGCATATCAAAATATTTTACTCATCCAGTGTATAATTATTTTGATTAGATAAAAAGTATTACTGGCTTTGGTCATTAAGAGAGTTACATCACTATTTTTATATGATAATGATTTAATTACCATAATAACCAAATATCTATAGTAAGAAAATTTATATACTAACATTGTTTCTGCTCAACTCTTTTTCACAATTTGTTTACTCTGGGTTAATTTGAAAAGGGCAAAACCTTTCAGAGTAATTCTGTAACGACCTGATCGGTCGTTTTGAGCTCTAGTATTCCGTTCGGTGGTTTGAGACCTTGAGTAGCACTTCACTTTATGTATTATGAGTTGCTCGTGTAGTCAGTTTTGATTTTCAAGAAGTTCAGAGTTGATTTGGAAGAATAATTCTCAATTCCGAAGCTTTAAGTTGGAAGAGTTGACCAAAGTTTGACTTTTGAGTAAACAATCTCGGAATCAGGTTTTGAAGGCTCCTATAGGTTTGTAAGGTGATTTCGGAGTAGGCGTATGTTCGGGTTGAGAAGCCGGTGGTCCGGGAGTGATTTGGCGCTTAATGTCCGGAAGTTTGTATTTTGAAGGTTTTTAAATTTGCTAAGTTGACTTGGAGTGGACTTCGAAGCTATCGGACTCCGGATGGTGTTTCGGGATCTTGGATAGGTTCATTTAGTTGATTGGGACTTGTGTGTGAAGTTTGGTCGTGATCCGAAATATTTAAGAGTGATTCGGACACTTAAGTTGCATACTAGTTAAGTTTAAAAATGAGTTGATCACGATCAAATAGTTGACTTAACGAGCTCGGATTCATGAATTAAAAGTTCCAACTTGTTTGTATAATAATATGGACTTGTCCGAAAGTTTTGGTTAGATTCCGATAAGTTTCAGATGGGTTTGGATTGTGTCGCGCTCTTATTTGATGTTTCAGCGTCGTTTCTTTTGGCATAAAGGGTACCATATTAAGAGAATGAACTTTGTTTTGTAATTCGATTGAACCATTAGATCTGTATCGTAATTACAGAACCATATTAAGAAGAATCGTCGAATTCTGAGGTCGTATGAGAGAGTTATACCCATTTCCGTATCGGGAAAGATTGTTGATTTCTGGTGCGAACTTTTGTTCTTTGCGAATGCGAAGAAGTAAATGTGGGTTGACCGGTAGACACAAAAAAAATACTCTTCGCAAACGCGATGGTGTCCCACAAAGTCGATGAACAAAAATTACCTGGGCGGTATTTGAAATTGGCAAACCGAGCATTTTAGTATTTGAGCATATCTTGAGTTCTAGAGCTCCGTTTGAGGTGATTTTTGCGATGTTGTTCTCGGCTCAACAAGAGGGTATATATCTAACCTTTATTTTGATGTTTTACCATGATTATTTTTATTGGGTATTATTTTTATCCGTATTTGGATTGTAAAAATTGGGTTTTGAGCCCAAAGTTGAGAAATAATAAATCCTTGATTTGAGGCTCAATTCATGGACGAAATTGGATGATTTACTGGATATAGACTATATAGGTTATAGGTTAATAATTATTTTCGATATGTTTTGGAATCCAGGCGCGCGAGCCCGGGATTGACTTTTCATGCAGAGTTGGGAATTTGTTTCTAATTGTTAAACTACGAGTCTTTAAGTATTATTTGAACGGTTTGCAGGCTCTTTGACTAGTTTCTAATCGTTTGGCATTGGTTTGAGGTGTTAAAGAGGTGTTGGAGTCGGTTATCAAATTTTGGAGCGAGGTAAGTCCCCTGTCTAACCTTGTAAGAGGGAATTTACCCGGTAGGTATATTTGTTGTGTGCTATGTGTTATGGGAGCTATGCACATATGAGTTGACGAGTTTCTGTAACGACCCGACCGGTCGTTTTGAGTATTTTAGCCTTGTTCCCCTATTTATTGACTCCTTTATGTTGTATTGTGGTTATGTTACTTGTCGGGGTATTTGGTTTTAGTTCGGGTGAGTTTTGGAGTGAAATGGGACACTTAGTCCCCAAGTTGGAAGCTTAAGTTGAAAGAGTTGACCGGAGTTTGACTTTTGGGTAGATGACTTCGGAATGAAGTTTTGACGGTTTCAATAGTTCCATATGGTGATTTTGAACTTAAAAGCATGTCCGAATATTGATTTTGAGGTCCGTAGGTCATTTCGACTTGAATTGGCGAAAGTTAGAAAGTTGAACGTTTGAAAGGTTGAGAAGTTTGACCGGTATTGACTTATTGGTATCGGGTAAGGATTTCGATTTCGGAAGTTGAAATAGATCCGTTGTGTCAATTATGACTTGTGTGCAAATTTTGTGGTCAATTGGAGTTGGTTTGGTATGTTTCGGAATTAGTTTTAGAAGTTAGAAGTTTATAAGTTCATTAGGCTTGAATCGATGTGCGATTTGTGGTTTTAGTATTTTCTTGATGTGATTTGAGGCTTCGAGCGAGTTCGTATCATATTTTAAGACTTGTTGGTATGTTCAGACAGGGTCGTGGAGGCCCCAGACATGTTTCGGATTGAGTTTAGACCATTTGTTCTTGAAAGAGCACTGTTGTTTTTTCCTGTTCTGGTTTCCTTCTACGAGTTCGCGAAGATTCTCCCGCGATCGCATAGAGTCCTTAGGTACTGCTAGGATTTTCTCTTCGGTTCGCGAAGACAAGGGTGCGAACGCGATGGTTGAGGAGCTTGTGCATTGCAAACGCGTGGATGTGACCGCGTTCGCGTATAAGGAAGGAGAGTCGGTGCTGAGGCTCGCGTTGTTCTTCGCGTTCGCGCGGTATTGTACGGGATCGCATAGCCTTGGGAGGTCCTGCTATTGCGTTCGCGACTGTATTCTCGCAATCGTGTAGTGTCTTTTTTGAGCTGGGAAGATTTGTTCTCTGCGATCGCGAGGGTGCGATCGCGAAAGAGGATAACGGGGCAGCAGTGTTAAATTTCCAAAATGAGGGTTTTATGTCATTCTTCATCTTTTGACTTAGAGAGCTCAGTAAGCGGCAAGTTTAAGAGGGATATTCAAGGAATTGATTGGGTTAAGTGATTCTAACTCGGATTTGATTATTTTACATGAACCCATCTTTATTTTTACCATTTAATTAGTGTTTTGGGTTAGAAAAATTGAGAAAAATTGCAAAAACTTCATAGTCCATATTTTGAGAATTTGAAAGGTGATTGGAGGTTAGATTTGAGTAATTTTAGTATGATTGGACTCATTATCGAATGGGTGTTCGAATTTTGTAAGTTTGTCGGGCTCCGAGACGCGGGCCCCGGGGTTGACTTTTTGAGTTGACTTTTTGATTTTCTTTAAAGATTGCAACTTTGTTATTCGAAATAGTTTTCTATGGTTTGTATTTATGGTATAAAGTTATTTTGGCTAGATTCGAGCCGTTCAGAGTTGGATAATTGCGGGAAAGGCTTACTGGTGGATTGAGTTAGCGTGTTTTAAGGTAAGTATCTTGCCTAACTTTATGTGGGGGAATTACCTCTTAGGATTGGTGTTGTTTTGTGTTATTTGTGGTACGTGAAGGCCGTGTACTCAAGGTGACGAGTGGGTACATGGGCTAAATATGATAATTAATCGGTTAAAGTTATGTAGATTCTTTTTGTGCCTTTAATTGAATTATCATAACATGTTATCTTTATCATCGTTAATCTATCCTTACATGATTACTTGACATTGTAAATACTTGTCTCGTCTCTTACTTGTTATTTTCCTTTACATGCTTACTTGAAGTTATTATTCTCTCATTTCCTTGTTAATTATTTAACCGTTGAGTTACCTTACTTGAAGTTGTTATTTTCTTGGAATATTTTATTTTTGAATTATAGTATTGGAAGTAATAAAGGTCATGATTTACATTGAGGCAAAGTTGTAAATTTGTTGAAATACCATTCTTGTTGAGATATTCACTTTCGGTTGTTATTGTTGAGACTCTTGTACATATTGTGGTTGAGCCATGGGCTAACTATTTTGAAAACATCATTGTTGTTAACTTCTTTGGCAAGTTGTTGTTTTGGGATTGATACACATGTAGTGAAATAAGGTGGGCTTGATACGCGTGTTTCTAGTAAGGAAACTACTTGAAGCCACACGGTGTGATAAGGTTGGCTAAAACACGCGTAGCTATTTCGGGAAAATGATTTTCAAAAAACTAAGTGCAAGGCTCCTGTGATGGTATAAGGAAAGACTGTGATTTGATTTGTGAAATGAGACTACGAGGCGGTACCTCGATAGTGATTCTTATTGATACCTTTCATTTACATCACTTGCATTTTATTTGCATCGTTTCCTTGGCATTCTTATTATGTGTTTTCTTCCATGATGTCTTAATTGCCTTAATTTCAGTGTGGCTATTCTTGTTATATTTCTTCTTTGTATCATTTCCTTTGTTTCTATTATTATACTGTACTATACTTATTTAATTTCTTTATTCATTTCAGTAGGTGTCTTGACCTGACCTCGTCACTACTCTACCGAGGTTAGGCTTGATACTTACTGGGTACCGTTGTGGTGTACTTATACTATGCTTCTGCACATCTTTTTTTGCAGATCCAGGTACTTCATACCAGCTTAGGCATCAGTGAGTCGAGCTTGGATCAGAGACTTCAAAGTATACATTTTCACGACCCTAATTTCCCTCCGTAGGGTATCATGGTGGCACCTAATCTTTAAGACTAGGTAAGCCTAACAATTTGCGGAATAACTGAATATAAAACTGAATTCAAATCTCAAACATATGAAATACATATAAAAACTGCGATTCAGATAATTACAACTGCCAAAACTCAGTAGAAATAAGTCACAAGCTTCTAACAGAAAATATTAAGTGTCTATACATCAGAGTCTATAGAGAGTAAGGAAAACAACATAATAAGGATAGAGGGGGGATTCCGAGGTTTGCGGACGTTGGCAAATATACCTTGAAGTCTCCATGTACGGTCCAGCTCACTGGTATCTGACCTGGTAGGAATAACCTGGATCTGCATAATGGTACTGATACGCTCAAATTACACCTTATTAAACGGTGTAAGCGGTCGGTGTCAAATATAATAACCCAACAAGGTTGGGGTCGAATCCCACAGGGAATAGGTGTGAAACGTTTACTTAATTAGTGTAGTACTCAACTAAGTCGTAATTCTATCTAGTAATTGTAACCGAAAGATGTATTGAATTTAAGGTTAAATGAAGACTAATTGCAATATTATGAATGTAAATAATATGATTTAAAGAAACCAAGGTTGTGTCCCCCTTTATGTAGTATAATGCTATTGATATTAATATTGTATATTTCCCAACGGAAGACTCTCTTGATATGCAATTGATGTTTAATTTACTACCCAATATTTTCCAATAGTTGGATAATATGTCCTCTTTAAGATTTTCCCAAATACAAAAGAGTTGTGATTAAGAACAATGCCAAATTAAAACCCACTTATTCCTAAGCGATTCTATTAAACAAGGTTTAAAGCCTTGAGTCTTTGTTATTTACTTCTACCAAATTCTACCCCACTTTCCCAAGTAAAGGTAGAATTAAATAGCGTTTGTTAATGTTTGCAACCACCAACAATTGTTTGAAGAATAAGAAGTAAATATATATCAATCATCCGTTGAAACTATATTCAATATCAAAATCCCAATAACATCATACCCATCTAGGGTTCACAGCCTTAGTGTTTGGAATTAGTTACTCATGCTAAAAACTGAATGTGAAAGAATAGCAATTGTCATAATCTTAAAAATTATAAGGTAATTGATCCAAAAAAAGCTTCCAAGAATTCAAAATAGTCTAAGCCTTGTACTTGTTGCTCTCAATTCTGACAAGATACCCCTTACAAAATCCTATTAAACCTATTTATAGAGGCCTAAAAACCGAGGCGAAGTTCGGACTAATTTGCCCCTGATGTAATAATGCGGACCGCATTTCTGTCGCAAAACAGAAATGTGGTCCGTAAATCTTCTTCATCCGTCGCATATCTAACCCAAGGATTTTGCCTTCATCGCATTCTGGAATTGCGGTCCGCATTGACGAAATGCGAACCCCTTCTGCATCGCAAATCCAACACTCTGTAAACTGCATACTTGATTTGCGGTTGGGTTTGCGGTGCGCATATCGATTATGCGATCGCGAAATGCGATCGCATTCTCTACTCTGACTTTCACCCAAAACTCTGCTTGTGTCTGCGATTCCCCAGTGCATGTTTGCGATTCGCATTCTAGTTATGCGGTCGCATATGCGACCGCATTCTTAACATGAATAAGTGCCCAGAGTTCTGTCCTCGTTTGCGATTTGATTGTGAAATATGCGGTTCGCATGTGCTGTTTGCGACCGCATATTGACATCTGTGATGCTGTTCAATGCTTTTCTTGTCTTCAGTTGACTTTTTGAGCTCTTTTCCATGCTTTTAGATCCTTACACTTGTTGTACTGCAAATACACTAAAATTACATAAATATCGATGGGATTTGCACGTAAAACAAGTTAAAATCTAAGCAAGTAGTATCAAAATGTGCCGAAATTCCCCGGCACATCAACACCCCCAACTTAAACTCTTGCTTGTCCTCAAGCAACTAAAACGATACTTTCCTATTCTAGACTCTACTTACCAAATATGAAACAATAATGACTATGGACAGTGTTTATCGTTAGTATTTCAAGCATACCTCTTTGAATGCTTTACCCTCCCTGACTCATTAGTATATTCAAGGACAACCAATCAGCTTCTGAACTTTGAGCCTCAACAAAGTGACTAAAGGCTACCTTCAACTGAATGTACTTATGCTTTACTCAAAACTCAATTTTCTATCAACCTCGCAGTTCATGTGCCCTCACTAGAAAGAAAGTCCCAAACTCACAATATTTATCATAACAAGATAAAGGGACTAAAGTGCAGATACACTCACTCTCAGAACAAAATTTCAAGTGTCACCACATACCATACCATAGGCTTGCCCTTATTTTAATTCGTCACCTACTTCTAAGAACACTCGGTTGGAGATCACATAAGGACTTTTTAAGCTTGTAATGTAGGTTTAAGGAAGAGTAGGATAAATATTTAGATTTGAGTAACTACATCCTCCTTGAACACTAATTACATTTTTCTTGCTTTTTACACTTTGCTTCTTTTCGCACCCCATAGCCTCAATGGCGTTTAGTTCCCAATGTGGACCCACCTTAAATACCTCTCTAATTTTCTTCAAAGCTCCATTATTATAAATACATATATAACTATTGTCTTTTTCTTTTCTCTCTCTCTTTTTTTTTTTTCATTTCTGGAGCTTTCATAAATTCCCATTAGCACTTTGAGGTATAAGCTCTACCCTCACTGCATAACCTTATCCATTTCCATTTTGACCCATACCCCCAACTTAGGCTGTTAGCCTCATTCTCAATGTTCAAGGAGGAACGGGTTCAATAGAGATAATTGTTTTATGAACGGGAAAGGTTTGTAATGAGGAGGCCAAGGAAAAGGATAAAAGACTCAAATAGGGTACTAGTGATATTATTTATGCACAGGTAGGCTAAAAAGGCTAAAGAGGTTTCATAAATAAAACAAAGAATGCCTAAGATCCTCTCTCCAACTCAGTGTAATTATAATAAGCGTCGAAAAACCAACCAGGCAAGTTCTAGATGGCAGAAGCGAACACAAGAACTATTTAAACTAAGAGCTCACACACATGGCACACAAACTGTTCGGTTAACATAGTCTACAGCTTTAGAGTTAACATTTGGCCACTCGAGGCTTTCCTCATGTATAAATACATGACTCTAGGTAGACCTAGAGTTACAGAGTGAGCCTCAAGTTCACATAGTTGATCTGTTAAAAGGGGTATAATCTACATACAGATGCACATGCTTGATACTAAACACTTACACCGGCCTGGTTCTACTATTACACCCTTGAAAAAGAACCCGGCAAAGAAAAAATAAGGGGACTTTATTGGCAAACTTAACTTTACTATCTATTTAACTACAACAACATATATACAAAAATCATTAAACATTAATACATATTTTACAGTTATTAATGTCGCAAAACATACAAGAAAACAGATCAAATATACAGATAAGGCTACCACCCCCAACCAAAATCATGCATTGTCCCAAATGCAAAAGAAAAGAAGTGAGAGTTCAAGGGGCTCCCTGGGGCGCATTCGCACTAAGGGAATCAGTAGCCTATGGATCCTTTGAAGCTGAAGAAGTGTTGTGGGACTGAACGAGAGCTGGTGTTGGGGCTGCTGAGCTGCTAGCTTCGCCCACTAGTGGTTGAGTGGCCGATGGGTCTGCAAGGGCGGCCACATCCGCTAGCGAGTGCTGTATGGCCCGCTTAATGTTTTCGTGCTCCTCTTTCTCCACTGTTGGAGCAGCAATCTCTTTTCCCTTCACCTGAGGGTCATCACCCTCGTCGGACCATGAACTGGTATCCTCTATCTCTTCCCCTTCTAACTCTGATGACTGTCCCGATGTCTCGTCATCAGTAAAAATCAACCGGTACCGGAGGAGCTGGAGGTCGAGACACTCTGGCAGACGGAGGTGCAATGTCTGCCATTAGAGCAGTGAAGTCCAAACCCAGGTCTGGTGCAACAATGTCTGCACCTTGGTCACCTTCTTTGGGGAGGAGAGATGCTAGGTCGAACTCCAAATTTTGCATTTTTTGGAGTTCGATCTTCATAGATTTCACGTCCTCCCTCAACTGAGGTAAACCCCTAATCTCACCTCTCTCTATTTGTTCAACCCTGGACTCAAGTTTGTGCAAACGATCCCCAAACAATGTTTGTTATTGTTGGAGAACGGTCACTGGCGTTTGAATTGGAGTCAGGGCTTGTTTGATCAGGTATGGCGGGGTTTTCAAGAGTTGGTCCTCTTTGGCATTGGCATGTTGTGCAATAAGACCAAGTCTTGAAAGGGCTGGCATTGTCGAGGAAGGTTGACCCGTAGTGGACGGGGATGCAGGCTCGGCAGCAGCAGTGGAGGTTACTGGATCTTGGGGAGATATGAGAGTTTGGGAGTCAAGGTCCTGAAGTGGGGTCTCTGTTGGGGCAGCAGAATCACTGATACGAGTGATATCTATATCCCTCGTTGACTTTCCGAGTTTGTCAGCTTGTGGCAAGAAAGGCACGTTCACAGCTTGGCAAAGAGCTGTGATCAAACTCGGAAATGGAAGTGATGTGGCACGTTGCGTTGCCTGGATACCAATTTCCTGGAAGATGAGATTCCCCACATCTATTTTTATACCGGCCATAATGCACGCAATGAGAAGTGCTTTCTCAATGCTTATATCTGTTTCGTTTCTAGATGGTATTAAATAGGAGGTGACGAAGCTCAGCCAAAATTTTCCCTCCCTTGTGAGGTCCTCTTTATAGATCTTCTTTCCAGGGTTTATCCAAGCAGGAGTCCCCTTTGCAATAATGGACGCTATCCACCCACGTTCATTTTCTCTGTTGGAGTACTTGGCATCGTATTCGGCTGTGCCTGATTGCCAATCGGGGAAGTAGAGTTCATTAATATGCTCACCGTTGCAGAACACACTCTTTCCTCGAACCTGTACGATGCCAGTAAATATTCTGTTGCGTCTGTGGTACCCCGTTCTTGAAGCTCCATAGGATGCATAGAATTCCCGGACTATTGACTCGTTGTACTCTTTAGAATCCCTAGTGAAATACTCCCATTTTCTCGTCTTGATGTTGTCGAGAATATGAGGGTACTGTTCCTGTAGTCCATTCAAACTCAACTATTTTTCTTCCAATATTTTTCTTTTAGTTAGCCCCTCCCTAAACAATGTCCTGGAGACTTCGACCCCAAATCGAAGCTGAAGGTCATCTCCACGCTTCCTTCTGGCCTCAGCCACTAGATCAACTTCGGGCATGCGATTCTCCTCATTAGACTGGGAGGTGCTTGGCAAATTTGGTTCCATTCTTACACGTTTGGGCGGTGCCGTGTTAGGATCGGATGATGACCTTTTCTTTGCGGAATGTTTTTGAGGTGCCATATCTGCATGAGGGTAAGATGTAAGCGACATTGTCATCAGTAGAGAAAAGAAAACAGGAAGAATCAACAAAAATTTAAATGAATGCGGGTTTGCGGTTGCATAACCACTATGCGAACCGCAAACTCGTCGCATTCCTAGGTGTGCAAAGATAGATTTCATTCTGCGGTGGGATATGCGATCGCATAACCACTATGCGAATTGCATAACCATCGCAGAATGTTCTTGTTCACAGAAATGTTAGCAAACACAAATGCGATTGCATATCTACCGCAAAGTGAGATATGCGATCGCAAACTTGCCGCGGATTTGTTGGTGCTACTCCAGATGTTCTGACCTTGTTTGTTGTGCCTTTGCGGTTCGCATAGTAGTTATGCGATCGCAAAGGCACCGCATATTTCGTCTTCTTCAGGTATCTAGGGTTTTAGGGATGCGGCCAAAACGCGGTCCACATTTTGATTTTGTGGATCGCAAATACCTTTGGATTTACAATTATGTTCATCCCCTCACAACTGACAACCCTAGATTCCTGTATCCATCTCCCAAAATGCTCAAACATCTACAATGGTCCACAAAACCTAACTTGCAGAGTGAAAATTAAGGACATAGCAAAGGTAGGAATTTAGTGGATCAGCACACATACCTAGGAAGAAGATTTCAGGAAGTATGACAATTTTAATCAGAACTCTGTTGTTGGTAAGCTTGAATCTCAGTTTTCTGCCGATATTCTCTTTTGCTGTTCGTTTCTCTGTTCTTTTCCCTTTTTTTTTATACTATATTGAATGATTTAAAAGAGGAGGAAATGCGGACACTTACCTGTCACTATGCGATGGTTAAGTCATCGCATAGTTTAAATGCGATCCGCAAATTAGACTACTTCACCGCATTTGTGTCATCATTTTGAGCCAAACTTTCTGTCTCTGTTTGCGATGAAAATGCGGACTGCATAATGCAAATGCGATCCGCAAACTTCAGTACATCTTCGCATTTTTGACCGCCATTTTAGTCCAACTTTCTGCTTCAGTTTGCGACACAAATGCGGCTCGCATATTGATAATGCGATCGCCTTTGTATAGCATTTGTCACATAGTTGTTTTTCTTCAGTTGCAAGAACTCCTTCTTAGTTTTGTGTCCTTTTGTCAAACTCCTGCATTCTAAAACACCCTTCAAATAGCCCTAAGTAAAACTATGATATCAAAAACTTAAATAAAGTTACAACAACAAGCAAAAATAAATGTTACCACACATGGGTTGCCTCCCATGAAGCACTTGATTTAATGTCGCGGCACGACAAAGCTGAGACGCCTCTGAATTCATTCCATGGTTGGGCATGGACCATCCTTTAGAGCCAGCTGCTCTACCAAATGCTTCTCACTGTCTGCTCCTAAGTAATGCTTAATTCTTTGACCATTCACCTTGAAGGTTCGGAGTCCATCCTCCGATTCTAGTTTTATAGCCCGAAAAGGAGAGACATCGACAACTTTGAAAGGTCCAGACCATTTAGATTTTAGCTTCCCTGGAAATAATTTTAGTCTGGAGTTGAAAAGCAATACCAGATCCCCTGCCTTGAATTCTATTTTTAAGATCTTTTTGTCATGGACGAATTTCATTCTTTCTTTATACACGGCTGCACTTTCATATGCGTGGAGATGGAACTCCTCCATTTCATTCAATTGTGCTAGCCTCAGAGCTCCCGCTTCTGCCCAGTCCATGTTTAATCTTTTTAAGGCCCACATAGCCTTATGCTAAAGTTCCACAGGTAAATGGCAAGCTTTTCCAGAAACTAGCCGATAGGGCGATGTACCAATGGGGGTTTTGTACGCTGTGCGGTATGCCCGTAGAGCATCATCTAGCTTCTTCGACCAGTCAGTCCTGTTTGCATTCACCATTTTTGCTAGTATGCTCTTTATTTCCCTGTTAGATACCTCCACTTGACCGCTCGACTGTGGATGATAGGGTGTGGCAACCTTATGCTTGACACCGTACTTGTCAAGGAGAACTTTAAAGGTTTTGTTGCAGAAATGCGAACCTCCATCACTGAGAATGGCTCTTGGAGTGGCAAACCGGGTGAAAATATTCTTCTTTAGAAAAGTGGTCACACTCCGAGCCTCGTTGTTTGGTAAAGCAATGGCTTCTACCCATTTGGACACGTAGTCCACAGCCACTAAGATACATTTCATCCCACATGAGCTTATAAAATGGCCCATGAAGTCAATACCCCAGACGTCGAATAGTTCGATTTCCATCACAAAGTTCATCGGCATCTCATGCCTCCTAGAGACTGGGCCCTGCCTTTGGCATTGATCACAAGACTTGACCAACTGATTAGCATCCTGATAAATGGACGGCCAGTAGTAACCACATTCCAAGATCTTTGCCGCCGTTCTATTTCCCCCATGATGACCCCCAACCGGTGAGTCATGACAAGATTTTAGAATTTGTAGCATTTCTTCCTCAGGCGCGCATCTCCTGATGATGTTGTCCGCACAGACACGGAACAAGAAGGGTTCTTCCCAGTAATAGTTTCGACAATCCCTCAAGAACTTGTTCTTTTGGTAAGACTCCAACCCTTCCGGAATAAGGTCGCTGACTATGTAGTTAGCGATGTCTGCATACCAAGGTGCAAAGGTATTGGATAACGCCAGTATTTGTTCATCTGGAAATGCATCATTGATTTCCAGCTCTCCTTTTTGTCTCCCCGCTTCTTCAATTCTGGACAAGTGATCTGCCACTTGGTTTTGTGTTCCTTTTCGATCCATCACTTCAAAATCGAACTCTTGCAGCAGCAAAACCCATCGAATCAGCCGCGGCTTTGCATCTTTCTTCGCCATCAGATAGCGGAGAGCTGCATGATCGGTGTACACAACTACTTTGGAGCCCAGCAGATACGCACGGAACTTCTCGAAAGCATAAACAATGGCCAACAGTTCTTGCTCAGTTACTGTGTAATTTATTTGTGCCCCATTAAGTGTTTTGCTAGCATAGTAGATTGGGTGAAGTACTTTATTGTGTCGTTGGCCCAGCATCACTCCAATAGCTACACCACTGGCGTCACACATAAGTTCGAAAGGGAGTGACCAATCAGGTGTGACAATAATGGGTGCCGTGGTGAGCTTTTCCTTCAGTTCCTCAAAAGCTTTGAGGCATCTCTCATCGAAGACGAACTTGGCATTGTTCTCAAGGAGTTTACACATCGGATTTGCAATCTTTGAAAAATCCTTAATGAAACGCCTGTAGAATCCGGCATGCCCCAAAAAACTACGAACA
This sequence comes from Nicotiana obtusifolia, assembly GCA_002018475.1. Lineage (NCBI taxonomy): Eukaryota > Viridiplantae > Streptophyta > Magnoliopsida > Solanales > Solanaceae > Nicotiana > Nicotiana obtusifolia. The sequence continues at coordinate 166,999 of MCJB01052508.1, read as the reverse complement.
CCTTTGACGGATGTGGGTGGAGGAATTTTAGAGATGATTTCTATTTTAGCTTTATCTACCTCTATGCCACGCCTTGAGATTTTATATCCCAGAACAATACCTTCATCCACCATGAAGTGGCATTTTTCCCAATTTAGCACAAGGTTTGTCTCTTCACATCGCTTGAGCACTTGTTTGAGATTCTTCAGGAAATGCTCAAAAGTCTCACCTACTACCGAAAAATCATCCATAAAAACCTCAAGAGAATCCTCTACCATATCGGAGAAGATAGACATCATGCATCTCTGGAAGGTAGCCGGAGCGTTGCATAGGCCGAATGGCATCCGGCTAAAAGCAAATGTTCCATATGGGCATGTGAATGTTGTCTTCTCCTGGTCCTCCAAAGCTATGTTGATATGATTATAACCGAAGTATCTATCAAGGAAACAATAGAAGGACTTTCCCGCTAGCCGATCAAGCATTTGATCAATAAAAGGCATAGGGAAATGGTCCTTGCATGTGGCACTATTTAATTTCCTATAGTCCATGCATACTCTTCATCCGGTTACTGTTCTTGTTGGGATAAGCTCGTTCTTCTCATTTTTGATCACAGTCATGCCTCCCTTCTTCGGCACGCATTGCACCGGGCTCACCCATGAACTATCAGCAATTGGGTAAACTACCCCAGCGTCCAGCCATTTGATTATTTCCTTCTTAACTACTTCCTGCATTGACGGGTTCAACCGTCGCTGATGTTTCACACTCTGTTTGGTCCCACTTTCTAACTGAATCTTATGCTCACAAATTCCAACAGGGATCCCCCGAATGTCCGCAATTGTCCAACCAATGGCTTGTCTATGCTCCTTCAAAACTTTCAGCAACTGTTTCACCTGCACATCATTCAACAAAGAAGAAACAATTACTAGTAAAGTATTATTTAAGCCAAGAAATTTATACCTCAAGTGCGGAGGAAGTGGTTTGAGCTCTAGTTGCGGTGGCTCAATAATAGACGCCTTTGCAGGAGGTGTAGCTCTATTCTCCAAATCAAGGGAAAGCTTTGGTGGAGTATACGAGTAAGAACCACGCCCCTCTAATGCATTCACCGACTCCATAAAGCCATCCATATCATCACCATCGAAGTTTACCAAGATAGCTATCAATGTTTTACCTAGGCAGTGTTCTTCCATCTTCATCTCAACAGCATCATCTACTTTATCAACAATACCAATCACTGAAATGCTCTCGTACTCCTTTGGTAGCTTCATACCCTTACTAGCTTGGAAGGTAACTTCTTCATTGTTCACTCGGAATATAATTTCATTACGTTCCGAATCCATAAGGACTCTTCCAGTGGCTAAAAATGGTCTCCCCAAGATAATAGGGATTTCCTTGTCCACAGCACAGTCAAGAATTACAAAATCAGCTGGTATATGGAATTTCCCAACTTTCACAATCACATCATCTACAATTCCAACTGTCTCTTAATTGAATGATCAGCCATTTGCAACCTCATACTTGTTGGCCTTGGCATTCCTAATCTCGCTTGCTTGTAGATGGCAAGCGGCATTAAATTGATGCTGGCCCCATTGTCACCAAGTGCCTTTGCAAAATCGCGCACTCCAATAGTGCACGAAATAGTAAATGCTCCTGGGTCCTCTTTCTTCTGAATAGGATTTGTAGCAATAATAGAGCTGACCCGGTGAGTCATATTCACCACCTCATTCTTGGTGATTCTCTTCTTTGTGATCAAATCTTTTAGATACTTAGCAAAACCAGGCATTTCTTGAAAAGCCTCCAAGAACGGTATATTCACAGATAATTGCTTGAGAATATCATAGAACTTCTCAAATTTGCTATCGTTAATTCTTCTTGCAAGTCTCTGAGGGAAAGGAGGAGGGGGTCTAGGAATCGGCGGAAGAATGTTTGACGTTTTTTCTGCCTTTTCCTTCATTCCTTCTCGGGTCTCATCGCGGATTTGCACAACCTCTGGAATTTTCTTCACTTCAGCAACATTGGGATCTTCAACCTCGACTCTTTTTTTCAAGTTCTTCTACATCAACTGCTTGCTCATTCTTTCCTTGCAGTATCTTCCCTTTGGATTTGCAATAGTATCACTAGGAAGTGTTCCCTTCTGCTGTGGATGTTGCTCACGAGAAAGATATCTCATTTGCAATTCCAATTTTTGAATCGCCGCAGTGTGAGAGCCAACCAACTCAGTCATGTTCCTCATGGAGTTATCAGACTTTTCTTGGTTTTGTAGTATCCTTTCAAGTATGCTCTCCAATTTAGACTCACTAAAGGAACCTTGATTTGAGTACTGGCCCTTTGGAGGAACATAAGGATTGGAACTTCGATTTGCAAAGTTGTTGTTGTTGTTCCAGTTTTCTTGGTTAGAACCACTTTGGTCGTTTCGCCATAGGTGGTGACCTTGCCCTTGCGGGTTCGGTCTCTACTGATTCTGAGAGCCTTGACCTTGGTAGTGCTGCCTTTGGTACCCTCCTTGAGAGTTATTGACATAGTTTGCCTCCTCATAATCTTCATTTGGTACCGGCTGCAAATTCTCAACCACATTCACTTTCTTCTTCTGATTTTCCGTGAAAAGCTTTGTCAACACATTGACATTCGTAGCAAGTTCTGCAATTACTTGGTCTCGCTCTTGATTTTCCTTGATCAAGTTGTTCAAAGAAGGAGAGCCAATTGCAATTCCGCCTGTGGAGTCCTCTGAATGCCAAGCTTGGTTATGCTTTGCCATTTTATCCAAAATTTGAGTCACCCTAGCGAAGGATTTGTCCATAAAAGAACCAGCAGCTGCATTCTTCGCTATTGATTGGTTCATAGGATCCAAACCCATATAAAAATTTTCCAACAAAATGGAATCAGGAAAACCATGGTTTGGGGACCTCACCAAGTATAGTTTAAAGCGATCCCACGCTTCATGTAGTTTTTCGCCGGTAGTTGCTTGAAGAAAAAGATCTTATCCCTGAGCTCTGACTTCTTTCTTTGTGGAAACCATTTCGACAAGAAAGCTCGGACAAATTCGGGCCATGAATGTATAGAATTTGGAGGAAGATTTTGGAGCCATTTCCTCGCATCCCCAGCTAGAGAATACAAAGCATCTCAACCTCAGGGCATCGTCGGAGACATTATTCTGCTTGTGCATTGCACATATACCCAAGAAATTTCTGAGGTGTTGTGTTGGGTCGTCATCTGTGGAATTCCTGAAAAATCCCTCCGCTTTCAGCATCAGAATTAATCCGTGTTCCACTTTGAAGGTAGTAGCACCAATAGCAGGAGGTACAATAGCATTTGTATCCTCAATATACTCCTCAATGTCTGCAAAAGGATTTCCTTCCGCGTCCAACTCCACATCATCACCATAGTCCGACAAGTTCTCCTGTCAACACCAAACAAAACAAACAAAGTGTGATAGAATAGAATCGGACGTACAGTAAAGTATACACTAATTAGTAATTTCAAAACCGTATTCCCCGGCAACGGCGCCAAAATTTGATACGCTCAAATTACACCTTATTAAACAGTATAAGCGGTCGGTGTCAAATATAATAACCCAACAAGGTTGGGGTCGAATCCCACAGGGAATAGGTGTGAAACGTTTACTTAATTAGTGTAGTACTCAACTAAGTCGTAATTCTATCTAGTAATTGTAACCGAAAGATATATTGAATTTAAGGGTAAATGAAGACTAATTGCAATATTATGAATGTAAATAATATGATTTAAAGAAACCAAGGTTGTGTCCCCTTTATGTAGTATAATGCTATTGATATTAATATTGTATATTTCCAACGGAAGACTCTCTTGATATGCAATTGATGTTTAATTTACTACGCAATATTTTCCAATAGTTGGATAATATGTCCTCTTTATGATTTTTTCCAAATACAAAAGAGTTGTGATTAAGAACAATCAATTAATGCCAAATTAAAACCCACTTATTCCTAAGCGATTCTGTTAAACAAGGTTTAAAGCCTTGAGTCTTTGTTATTTACTTCTACCAAATTCTACCCCACTTTCCCAAGTAAAGGTAGAATTAAATGGCGTTTGTTAATGTTTGCAACCACCAACAATTGTTTGAAGAATAAGAAGTAAATAAATATCAATCACCGTTGAAACTATATTCAATATCAAAATCCCAATAACATCATACCCATCTAGGGTTCACAACCTTATCGTTTGGAATTAGTTACTCATGCTAAAAACTGAATGTGAAAGAATAGCAACTGTCATAATCTTAAAATTTATAAGGTAATTGATCCAAAAAAAGCTTCCAAGAATTCAAAATAGTCTAAGCCTTGTACTTGTTGCTCTCAATTCTGACAAGATACCCCTCACAAAATCCTATTAAATCTATTTATAGAGGCCCAAAAACCGAGGCAAAGTTCGGACTAATTTGCCCCTGATGTTAATAATGCGGACCGCATTTCTGTCGCAAAACAGAAATGTGGTCCGCAAATCTTCTTCATCCGTCGCATATCTAACCCAAGGATTTTGCATTCATCGCATTCTGGAATTGCGGTCCGCATTGACGAAATGCGAACCCCTTCTGCATCGCAAATCCAACACTCTGTAAACTGCATACTTGATTTGCGGTGCGCATATCGATTATGCGATCGCGAAATGCGATCGCATTCTCTACTCTGACTTTCACCCAAAACTTTGCTTGCGTCTGTGATTCCCCCAGTGCATGTGTGCGATTCGCATTCTAGTTATGCGGTCGCATATGCGACCGCATTCTTAACATGAATAAGTGCCCAGAGTTCTATCCTCGTTTGCGATTTGATTGTGAAATATGCGGTTCGCATGTGCTGTTTGCGACCGCATATTCACATCTGCGATGCTGTTCAATGCTTTTCTTGTCTTCAGTTGGATTTTTGAGCTCTTTTTCGTGCTTTTAGATCCTTACACTTGATGTACTGCAAATACACTAAAATTACATAAGTATCGATGGATTTGCACGTAAAACAAGTTAAAATCTAAGCAAGTAGTATCAAAATATGCCGAAATTCCCTGGCACATCAGGTACCCAGTAAGTGCCAAGCCTAACCTCAGTAGAGTAGTGATGAGGTCAGGTCAGGGCCATACTGGAATAAAAGGAAACAAGGCAGAAAATATAATAAAACAATGAAATGACTGAGAAATGAACAACGAGAAATTTCAGCAAGGCAACAACACAGCAAATAGAGGAAAACAGCAGGGGCGCTCCCGAGGTATCACCACATAGTCCCAAATATAAATACACAACAGGGGGATATCCTGAGGTACCGCCTCGTAGTCCCAAAAGTAAATATGCAACAGGGGATCTCCCGAGGTACTGCCTCGTAGTCCCAAAAGTAAATACACGACAGGAGGAGCTCTCGAGGTACCACCTCGTAGTCCCAAAAGTAAATACGTAACTCATAAATTATGGAACAACGAATTTACGGCAAGGAATACTACAGTTAAAGACCGAATACAATAATCAAGAAAACAGGTAATTCAACTAAGCATGTTGCACAACTTTCATGTAAGAGTTAAGATACGTAAACATGCGATACTAGGCTAAACATAGCAGCTACATCTGTTGAGGCAATTCAGTTAAGGAATTTAAAGAGGAAGACTACTCAGCAAGAACCGAAATTTCCACATTTAGCCCAGGTACGTACTCGTCACCTTGCGAACACGGCGTTCACATATCACAAATTGTTACAACAGTAACAAATCCTAAGGGGATTTCTCCCACACAAGGTTAGAAAAGTCACTTACCTCAAATCTCGCTCAATCAATCGATAAGGATGCCTTTCTCTCGATTTTCCGACTTCGAACGGCCAAATCTAGCCAAAAGCAATTACATACCATGAATATAGCTATAAGAAACTAATTTAAATAGTAAATCTACAACTTTGGCAAAGAATCGAAAAGTCGCCCCAAAAGGTTGACCCGGGCCCATGTCTTAGAATCAGGTAAAAGTCACAAAATGTGAACACTCATTCGATATCGAGTTCGCCCATACCAAAATTACTCAAATCTGATACAAAATTCTCGATCAAAACCTCAAAATTCGGCCTAGGGATTTTTCCACCCTTTTTCACAAATTTCACAACCCAAATCCTTAATTAAAGGAAGAATAAATGATATCTTAGTGGGAATTAGTCAAAAACAAGTCAAGAATCCTTACCCAAATATTTTCTCCGAAAAACCCTCGAATTTCACCTCAATGAGCTCTCTAGGTTCAAAAATGGAGAATGAAATTAAACCCTCGGAATTGGCCCTTTTTTGCCAGCGATTTCTCTTCTGTGAGGCCTTAGCTGCATCTGCGGCTCCGCACCTGCGGAAATTCCATCATAGGTGCGGCCATTACTTAGACCACAAAATCTCGCTTCTGCAGCACCCTAAGCGCACCTGCGCGTGCGCTTCTGCGAAGAGACAGCCGCATCTGCGCTCCCGCTTCTGCGACCAAGGAGCGCTTCTGCGCATGTGCTCCTGCAGACCTCGTTCGCATGTGTGACCAATAGGCCTCCCTGGACTTTTCGCTTCTGTGCTCATTCTTCTGCAGAAGCGACTCTGCTTCGGCGGCCTTCATGTCGCACCTGCGATCACTGGACACCTTCTCCAGTTCCACTTTTGCGCTTGGCCTCACGCTTCTACCAGGCCCGCACCTGCAGTCAATCTTCCGCAGGTGGGGTTGCCCCAGAACTGGTGCACTTCAGCCATTCTTTAAACTTCAACTTGATTCGTTAACCATTCGAAATCAACCCGAGACCCTCAAAACCTCAACCAAACATACCAACAAGTCCTAAAACATCATATGAACTTAGTCGATCTATAAATCACATCAAATAACGCTAAAAATATGAATTGTGCATCGATTCAAGCCTAAAGAACTTTAAAACTTCAAACTTCTACATCCGATACCGAAACCTATCAAAGCAAGTTTGATTGATCTCAAATTTTGCATACAAATCATAACTGACGTTACGGACTTACTCCAACTTCCGGAATCGAAAACCGACACCGATATCAAAATGTCCGCCCCGGTCAAACTTTTCAAAAATCATCAAATTTTCCAACTTTCGCCAATTGACGCTAAAATGACCTACGGACCTCCAATTCAACATCCGAATATGCTCCAACGACCAAAATCACCCTATGGAACTATAGAACTATCAAAACTCCATTCCGGAGTCATCTTCATTCAAATTAACTACGGTCAATTTCTACGACTTAGGCTTTCATTTTAGGGACTATGTGTCTCACTTCACCCCGAAACCAAAAATCAAACCTTCTGGCGAGTCACGTAACCACAGAATGAAATAGATAGAGCAATAACTAGGGATTTGGGGCTAATACTCTCAAAACGACCGGCCAGGCCGTTACATACCTGCCGGCGTTCGCAGGCATCAGAGTCACCCTCTATCTAGTTTCTATTCCATTCTCCTTTTATAGATATTGTTGTATAGAGATGTTTCAGCATACTCATGTAGAGCTTGTGACTCGGTATCACCAGATTTTTGGTTGTTATGTTCAGTTGTATTCCGATGTCCTTTTTATGATAGCTATTGGTTTAAATTGTAAGTTTTATTATTAATCCCGTTAAATTCTTCATGTATGTTAGGCTTACCTAGTCTTAGAGACTAGGTGCCATCACGACACCCTACGGAGGGAGATTAGGGTCGTGACAGTGTCCGTGTGTATGCTAGATTCTTGATCATGTTTGGGTAGACTGAGACCATACCATGTTTTAACTATATTACTTGAGTTATCCATGCGTGTTTATATGCCTTAATTTACATTTTAGCCTGAGACTAGACTTGCATAGAGTACCAGAATTACTATTTTAGATACTTGACGAGCTACTTGATTAGTAATGGAAATTATACTTTCTTTTACGAATTTCTTTCTCGTTGTGCGTATTCATCCGAAAATTTTCTTGAATTTCATAACTCACACGTATATTCATGACTCGGGCTAGTGACTCGTCAAAGTTTCATATTCTTATGGGATTGGAATGAACACCTCAGCAGTACTTTTATGGAATCGGGCCGTTCACCTTGGCAGTATCATATAAGATATTCTTATAGGATCAAGTCGTTCGCCTCGGCAGTGTCATGTAACATATTTCTTATGGGATCGGGCCGTTCGACTCGGTAGTATCATGTAACATATTCTTATGAGATCGGATCGTACGCCACGATAGGATATTGTACTATCACTCTTATGGAATTGGGCCAAACGACCTTGGCAGAATCGTGTGAAATATTCGATAAGGAGTCAGTGTACCTATGTGTTTTTCTAGTTTGAGATGTGATATTTATTTGGTATTGATCATTATGTATTCCCCTCGAGATAGTATCCAGCATTTGAGGACTTAGTATTTACTCTTTTGTTGAGGATCATGTTATACACATACATCTGTTTTGTTGTTTTTACTTGATATTCTTCATACATGTCTATGTTTATTTTACTTGATAATTGGACCACTAATAAGTATCGATGCTGACCTCTCGTCAGTACTTCTTCGAGGTTAGGCTAGATACTTACTAGGTACGTGTTGATTTACGTACTCATATTGCATTTCTACACTAATTGTGCAGGTACTGAGAAGGTACATTTGATGGTCACACAGGCGCGTAGGCGCAGCTGCTGAGGAGACTTTTTAGTGAACTGTATTCCATGTTACGATCCACAATACACAAAGGTCCCTTTGCTATTCATTATTGCATTATGTCTAATTTCTATTCTAGATAGTTATTGTAGTAGTATTATATATTCCAGTAGATGCTCATGCACTTGTGATACCGAATTTTGGGAATTTAGACTACTAATGTTGGATGTATTTCTGTTACGGCATTCAGTATTGCATTTTGATCATATTCAAATTTTGAAGATTATGTTACTATTTTCTATTAAAAAAAAAACAGAGCGATTTCGCTTAGTTATTTCACCTTTGTTTCTAAATATATTATGAACTGCCAATTATAGTGTTGATTAAATTGTTGGCTTGCCTAATGGCAGCATTGGGCGCCATCATGACCTATGATGGGAATTGAGTCATGACAAATCCATACAAACAGAATATGCTTTTTCTTTAAGGCAAACAGAATATGTTTGTTGTTGTTGTTGTTGTTATTATTATTATTATTATTATTATTATTATTATTATTATTATAGAACAAACAAAAATTTAAGGGTTTGAAGCCTAGATTAGACAATTAAATACCCAATAGTATATAATTCTTATGTTCCAACCGGCCATGTCTTAAATATGCAACATCAAAATAACATTTAATAGTTTTATGTTTATGATCTTTTTAGTATTTATAAAACCAAAGTTAGGTCAGCAAACTGACTACTTAGAATAACATAAACGTGTATGACAATACAATCTTTAATCTTTACAAAATCCTAGGCTGGTCAATCAATCAAAAATGACGAAAAACGAGAATTTTTCTTTATCAATTTTTTTTTGCTTTATTAGTTCAGTATTTAAATTTATACTAGTCTGACTAATCTGAATTTACTCGCATATAACTCATTAAAAGGAAAATACTATTTATCAAAAGTTTTTTTTATTCTCAGAACGCGAAATCAAACCTATCTAATTGAGAGTGAAAAGATTTTATTTATCCATTGCCGATTACACTTTTTAATGGTGTTCCTCAAACTTTATTCCCGGTAGTAAAAGAGGAAGAAGACAGAAAATTTGACATTTGGAACCAAACTATGGACCAAATGATTTTCATCACTTGTTTTCAAGCATGCCTAAACGTAGCCTGCCATCTAGGACCATTTATTGTACAATAAAGAAATAATAGTTCAAAATACTCCTCTACTGTAAGAAATATTTTAATTTATTATTAGTTATGCATTGATGTTATTCATACTCCTAGGGGTCGTTTGGTAGGGTGTAAGGCTGGCAACTGGTCCGGTTCCAACTGGACCGGATCGGTTAGGGACCGGAAATCGGCCTGGACCGGTTGGAATCGGACCAATT
>MCJB01052508.1:131014-141166 GCA_002018475.1 Nicotiana obtusifolia | reverse complement strand
GGAGGGGGGGGGGGAGACTCTGAAAATTCAGGTGGTAATGCAGTCGTCGACTGAGAGAAACGAGAAAAACTAGGAGGAGGACCCATCCTAGACATGTGTGGAGGAATGTGATCACTCGTGGATGACAAAGTATTTTTTTTCTTCTTAAATTTTTTCAGTTCTTTTCCTTAAAAGCCATATGTGCGAATTAATTTAAAACAAAATATAAGAATAAAAAAATTAACAGGTAATAATATAAAATATTTATTCTATATATTGTAACAATTAAAAAAAGAACAAATATAAAGTCTAACAAGATATAAAAAATAATAATATAATGAATAACATAAGAAATCAAATAAGTCATAAAACACATAAACAACTCAATCCTCATTGTTTTCTTCATATTGATCATATTCATTGTCATCATCGTTTTTTTTATTTTCATCATATAATTTTTCATTCTCTCTTGCTTCATATTCAAAACTTGAATCTCCATCCTCGTATGTCATGGATGTTCCTTTCTCATAATCACTTTGATTTGATCTAAGGATTGAAGGCTCGAATTGCTCATAAAGGCCTTCATTATTCTGCAATTCACATGTTAGTTCATCATCTATCATTGCTTCAACACTTGAAATTTTATTATGGTACCCTACACCTTATGCATCCTCGACCTCAACTTTACCCACGAGCTTTGTTTTTATCACTATCCGCCATGCAGCCTTCTTCTTGTACAAAGGATAAGGTGCATAATACACCTGTTTCACATTTTGTGCTATGATAAATGGGTCATAAAGTCTATACCTCCCCGTGCGCTTTATTTCAACTATTTTATACTGCAGATGCATCTTTGTACCTCTAGTAGGTGTTGGATCATACCTTTTACACTGAAACTGTACCAACTTTTTCTTTGGCCAACCAACATTATACTCTAGTTCTAATATGTGTTGAAGCGTACCGTAATAATCAACATCACAATCAGCTTTCACACACGCCACTATAATTAGTTTTTTTGCCCTTGGACCATTGTTCTGTATGAAACTTGTACCTATTTGACGGAGTACTTAGACATCATTCTAACCTTAGGGATAGGTTCTCAAGTAATGCCACGCAGAAATGGATCACTTACGCCATTATCAGGATTATGAACTTAGATTGAACCTAATATATAACAGTTAATTAGAAATTAAAAAGTACTTACACTTGATAATAATTTGAATTGGAAGAAACTTCGCTAATACTTACAAAGTGTTTAAACTATTTCGCAAACTTAAGATAAACATGCTCATGCCCGTATATATCCACAAACCAATTGTCCGACAGATTTGAAGCTTTTCATTAGTTAAAATGATTGATAATTGAGATTGAATACAAGTCGGTAATACAATTATAAAATTATGTATAATAAGGTTGGACTTCGGGACAATTTAGTAGAACATGTGTTGCAGCTGACTTTAGCTCCATCTCAGTCAAAAATCGTGTTGGACTATATTTTGGACCGCCATTTCCAGGTTGATTGAATATGAAAAAGGGTGGTGCCAATGGATCGGTATTGCCACCATCATCATGCCTATCAGGTCTATTTCTTAAACATGGCACATCATGTTCAAAATAATATGAACAGAAATAAGATGTTTCTCTAGCCAGATATGCCTCACATATCGATCCCTTAATCCTTGATCTATTTTTCACGGTCCGCTTACATTTGCCAATCATCCTGCATAGCATGAGTTTTAGATGAAATAATGTTAAATTAAAATACGTAAGGATAATTGATTAAAGATAATTACCTCTCGAAAGGATACATCTATCTACATTGAACTGATCCTCCTAACTGTGCCTCTTGCACAAGGTGAATTGGAAAATGTTCCATGACATCGAAAAAACAAGCAGGAAATTTTTCGCCAACTTGTTTAAAGTTAAGCGAATTACTGTCCGTGTAAACTAGGTTCTCCGCCCTCATTGTGCTAGAGCATAAATCCTTGAAAAATAAGCATATCTCTGTGATAGGCTTCCATATTCTATTAAGCAAAGCATTGAATGCAATAGGCATTAAAGATTTCATGAAATGTGACAATCGTGGCTTTTCAGAGACGTCAACTTCCATTCATTCATGTCAACACACCTAGATAAGTTTGATGCATCCCATCAGGCATCCTCAAATTATTATCCCAATCACAAATCTCTCTTCTTTCATCCAAAGTGAATGAGTAACTGGCCTTAGGCTTCTGAATCTTGTTGTTCAAGTATGTCAGGTATAACTCAGCCCGTCTACAATATTCTTTCAATCCATTCCGACCTTCAAGTTATCTTTTATCTTGTTGCTTACATCCATCACAGTATTAAACAAGTTATTAAAAATATTTTTCTCAATATGCATGACATCAAGTGCTGAAGAAGATTATGCTTCCAATAAGGTAACTCCCAGAAAACGTTCTGTTTTGTCTAGTTGTGTATTACACCATACCTCGATATCTTATTAGGCAACAAATACTCTACTACCTTAGGTAGATTCATAACTCTGTTCCAAATCTCTTCAGGTTACAAGACATGCGATGACTCCTCATAATCAGTTTTGTTCTTCATAAATGCACTAGTATTTCTCCTAAACTCATGATCCATTGGCAAAAAGTGGTTATGACAGTCAAACCATGTGTTCTTACCTCTATGTTTCAAAGTGAATGCCTTTGTGTCTTCCATACAAGTCGGGCAAGCTAACTTTTTGGTAGTTGACCATCCAGACATCATTCCATAAGCAGAAAAATCATTTATAGTCCACATCAAAGCAAGATGGAGTTTGAACTTTTGCTTAGTTGATACATCATATGATTCCACACCTTCGTGCCATAATAACTTCAACTCATCAATTAGGGGCTGCATGTATACATCAATCAATTTTTTTGGATTGCGTGGACATGGAACATACAAGTTATAAATAAATATTGACTTGTCATACACAATTCAGGCGGAGGATTATACGGCATAAAAGACACTGGCCAACATGAATATGGTGCAGCATACACTGCAAATGGAGTGAATCAATCAGCACATAATCCAGCCTAATATTTCTCGGTTCACCGACAAAGTCTGGGAACACCCTATCAAAATGCTTCATGTTTCTCCATCTGATGGATGTCATAGCACACCATCTGGCCTTCTATGTTCATAATGACATCTCATATGAGGAGCGGAACTCATTGATGCATACAACCTCTTTAACCTTTGTATAAGGGGTAAGTAGTGCGTCACCTTCACTGGATCTTTCTTCTGTTTAGCATTTGTGACTTCTTTGTAATATGGCTGGTTACAAAATTTGTAATTTTCTAAAGTTGCATTATCCTCATAGAATAACATGCAACCTTTCTCACAACAATCAATCCTCTCCGATGAAAGACCCAACTTGGAAATGAATTTCTTTGCCGTGTAAAAATCTTTGGGCAAGTCAATCTTGATCGGATTAAGTTAATTCATAAGGCCAATGATAGAATCCATGCCTGCATGAAAAATAGAATTATCCGATTTAATACTTAGTAATCTAACAGCAATAGACAACTTGGAATGTGTTGCGCCTTTATATAGCGGACAACTAGCTTCCTCTAACTGCATGAAGAAGCTCTTAGCCTCATCATTTGGCTTGGATTGAGCCCTAGAGAACATCTCAAAAGCATCCTCATAATTTCATTAAATTTAGAATTTTCAACATTAATACTCTCCGCTATGGGACTATCTCCTTCACTACTAGATTAGTTCTGAAAATGAACATCATCTACACTAGCATGACTCTCCCCATGCACAACCCACATATAATAATTTTTCATAAACCCTTATTGTAAAAATGAACAGTAAAAATATCGGGCTCCAATAACTTAAGACACTTATATTCACACAGGGCCACCTAATCGTCCCTTCAATAAGGAAATCATCAACTGTCTTTGTGTTAGCAATAAAGCTAGACCCCTTCCATAAACCCCGTACGATGACGAGTGCAAAATACAACACGAAATTGATGCTCGCTAGCCAAAGATAGTATAGTTAAATTATCGTCTCCACATGGATTGGATTTAAACAATGCTCCCATAAGTTCTGATTTAACTGCTATTCAGGACGATCAAAACTTGATTTGGAATGATTACGAACTACGACTAACTACTAAAAGAAAGTAATTGACGATTGACTCAACAAACTAGAGATTAGCAAAGTCGGTTTCTTATCAATGTGAGAAATAAGGATTATGACATGATAGGTGCAAGATAGCTATTTGGGATCTAACTCTAGTTTAATCCACTCTAATATTCTAATGATTATCACGAATTCAATCGATGATTAGTTCAAACGTATAGTCAAGACTCCTCTCTCGATTAGATCTTACCTCTATGATGTGAACTAATATAAGCACTATGAAAATATGCAAGCATGCGTTACTGGATTAGTCTTTCGGAAAACATCTCTCGAACATTCTCCTAACTTGATTCAATTAATATTTCAACAAGCTCTTTTGATTACTTAAGAGAATCATTGAATTAAACAAAACAAAATAATGCAAAGATAATCACCAAAATATTCCTCTTTAGATTAAATAAATTGGTGAATAAGTTGTAACAATTCAAAGCTCTATAAACTAACTCAAGCAAAGAACTAGAGTTAAAATCCACAAATATCAATCAAAACACTATTTATGTCAAACCCTAAGGGAAACTACTCCATAATCATAGAAGAAGTCATCACAAATATAATTAAAGAATAAGAAAACATCAATATAATGTTACAATCCAAACTCTCGTATTGAATTAATGAAAAGATGATGAAATTCTGTGTCTTGTAGCCTTCAATGCTCATAAAGCTTCCAAGGTAAAAAATTCCTTCAAAAATATCTTTTTATTGTATTTATACCATGTAGGGTGGGGCCGGGCTAAACTACTCTTTCTAAGTCGACATGGGAAAATACTCTGAGAAAATGGTACATGCGCGCCGAGCCATGCGCCGCCCCATGGGGGCGTTAGTGGGAAAGTTAAGAGAGCAGATTCTGACAGCGCAGAAGCAAATTTACACAGCCACGCCACACCATGCGGCACGATAGTATACTTTTTACAAAGTAATTCGATTTCTTCAAATTTTGATATCTAGACTTGATTCTCGATTCGCGAACACGATCCCGGTTTAATCTATTGGGCTTTTACTCATACTTCAAAGTTCTAACTTGTTCGGTTTGGCTCCCGATTATCTTTTAACTCGGAATCACTTCCTGCAAGGCATAAAACACATAATAAGTGCAGTTCACTATCATTCAAGCTCAAACACAAATAAAATACAATAATTAGAGCGCAAACTACGACTAAAATACGAGATTCTTGCCGACCATCATACGATTTGAATGATTCCTACTATACCTCCATCTACGATCCCCAAATTCCATCTACACAAACCAATATAATTGTTAAACTTCACTATTAGCTTCATTTCATAAGTAAGAAATTAGATTTTTTTAAAAATGTTACGTAATTAAATATGCACACAGATCTTCACTTCATTTCCAATTCCAACAAACTTTCTTGGTGCTTTTTCAACAAACCTTAATCCAAAATATAGTTAAGGTGATATTATGTACATTTGGCTTATTGCATAGTAATTAATAAAATGTCATGTCTTTGCAAGTCTTTGCATATTTAGAGCTTTAACTACAATGACTTTTCAAGATGTCAACTTAGATAAAGGCAAGGGCACCATTTTTCACCATTAATTACTAAAGAGTAAGTTTCATGATCAATACCATATAAAAATTAAACAAAACTAGCACACAAGTATATATAGTTTACTTGAACATAATATTATAAAGAGGAATCAAGAAAATTCAAAGTCTAGAGGTTAATTATTACTAGTCCACTCTAAATAAAGTAAGTTAAAAAGCGATATAGAATAACTAGATAGTTAAAAAATATATACAACAAATATATTAAGATTCATAGAACAAAAATATATTAAGAACAAATATATCAAAATTCTACTTGAATTGCAATAAACAACTAGCTAGTTACAAACAAATAATTACTTCATAAAACAAAAATAGAACGAATTAAATATATTAAGATTCTACTTATATTACAATAAAAAATAAAAATATAAAATAAATACACTATGATTCAAAGCAGATAAAGGATGAGCGTAAAACTTACCTCGCCGGAAGATAACCATGCCCAGACGCCGAAGTTGTTGGAGTTCGGAGTTGCTGCCTGAAAAAGAAAAACAATTAGATGGGGTTCAAATACATGAAATCTGGTCGCGAGAAAGGGAGGAGGGAGCGAGTGGTTCTCACAGCCGAATTTGATACTCAAAAGAGGTCGCCGGTGATGGAGGAGAAAGAGACGAGAAAGAAAGGAAGAAAAGAGAAAGAGGAGGAGAAAAGAAGAAAAGGGTCGAGGGGAGGGTTTTAAATTAAATTTTCAACCGATTTGGTTGGGAAAAAGTAAAACTAAAATAATAATAAAATTTCAGACCATTTTGGTCCGTAAAGGTCTAACAAAAAAATTTTAAAAAAAATTCGACGGAATCGGTCAAAAAATTAAAAAAAATAATTATTTAATTTAAAATTTTCCGACCCTTTCAGTCAAAAAGTGGTCAAACTTTAAAAAGTTGCTCTCATAGACCGACTGAATCGATCGCAAAATAAATTCGCGACTTTTTGCGCCAACTTATTGCGACAAGTGTTGTCGATATCTGGTCTAAATTTATAAAAAAGAAATTAAACAATTCTTTTTACAATTTCTGACCGAATTCGTTAAAAATTTCCGACTGGATATTTCAGTCGGAAAATTTCGATATGAATTGTTACATTTCTAGTAATGTTGCAATATTTATTTCTAAACAGGGCCATTAAAACATAAAAAGTCGTCCTGAACAGATATTATATACTTTTTTTTGAAGTTCCCTAGTTGCAATGCTAGGTGGAGTTGTATTCACAAAAGAAGTCCAATGATGGAGGCAAGACCTTATCTCGGAAAATACAACATGGTGATTCCATCACCCAAAAACAGAAAGAGATAAGTATAGAGAGTTCTCCTTCTGGACATCAATATATACATCTTAACTAACAAAAAATTAGTTTTGTCATAATTGGTTCTAATGCTCAGCATTTGCCATTTATCTAAAAGAAAGTAGCCCTTAGCGCTTCTAGGGAGCTGTTGATATGAGTTGATAGTCATATTGTTGCCCGAGGTAGAAGCCATTTGCAAGACAACCTGCAACTTGATTGCCTTCTCTAAAGCAATGATTCACCTGCACATTAGCTTGTTGTATGAAGCTTGGCATTCTGTCAATCATTTGCGTTATTTCAGATCGTCGATGTCCCTATTTATCAGCATGTTTGTAATCACCATGGAGTCGAGTTCGAGAATAAAATTAGTGTATCTTTGTAGTTTGCACCATTTTACTCCAAATTATGCAGCAAGTGCTTCCGCTATATTGTTATTGTCACATTGTACAGTCATCGAGAATCCTATGATTAGATCACCATGGCTATCTCTTACGATACCTCCTATTCCAGCTTTGTTACTTTCTCTGATGTAGCTGCCTTCGGTATTAACTTTGATGCTTCCATGATGTGGTGTCGACTATAAAAATTGTTTCCAACTTTGAATTGGTTTTAGTCTTTCAATTTTTTGATGGAGTGTTGTCCAAAGGTCCTGGTTATCCCAATTTGGTATAAGTTTCAAGATGGCAGCCTTGATATTCCAGATTACTTGATGCACCATTATGTTGAGGTGAAACTTCTTCTGGTTATCATATTTGCACGATGCCCATTGCTTTCATTATTATTGGAGCTATTTGTAGGATCAAGTTGTGCACCATGTTCTTGGAGCTTGTTTCCCACCACCTTTTGAAGGTGCCCAACACACGCTCCATTTGATACTTTATCCCCAGTGGATTGCCAACTGCATTCCATGTGAATTTTGCTGTATCACTTCCCTTGAAAACATGCTCCAATGTTTCAACATGCGGAAAAGTAGAACAAGAACATCTAGATACAATGTTAGTTCCATATTATATAATAATATCACCGAATGGTAATCTCCTTTTAATTATCCTCCATGATAGAAAGGATATTTAAAAGGTATAGAATTATGCCGAACCTTACTAATAAAATTAATTTTCTGCTTTACTAAATGCCAAGCTGGGTTATTATTAAAATGGCCATCCTCAGCTATATTCCAAATTGGAAATTCGTTGAGATTTCGATTGTCGATATCAACATTGGTAACATTTTCCAAAAGGTGAGTAGGAATTATGTCTGCTAATTTGTTGGTGTCCCAGGCTCCATACCAAATAAAGTTGTTAACGAAAAGCTTTAGAGATTTACTAGGTCCCTGATGCACCTTTGCCAGTCCAGTTATCCCGCCAAAACTTAGAGTTGCCTGCTTGAATTTTCCAAATAATATTTGGCTATGCTTTGATCTTTGCTTTCATCAGACTTTTCCAAGTGTGAGAGTCAGAGGAAGTAGGGACTTTGGTTACCGAGTGAACTCTTTTGCAATATTTAGCTTTAAGGAAAGTAGCCCAAAGAGATGGTTGTGTCCTGAATCTCCACTATCTTTTTAGTGTGAGAGTCTCTTTGATGTCTTCCATTCCCCTCACCCCACTCCACCCTTATCCGTTAGTCTATTCCAAGTCCAGAGATAATTGTTCTTTCCTTCAGCGGATCCCTGAAAAAAAATGTTGAAATGGTTTTCCATTAGCTTGATGATGCCTTTAGGAGGATTCATTGCAAATAGTATATGAGTTGGGGGACTGAAGAAATTTTTTGATTATAGACCATCTTTCCCTCATAGGATAGCATCTTCCTCTGCCAACCATTAAGTTTTTTCATAATCTTCGCTAATATGCCATCAAATAGGCTAATTTTCTTCCTGCAATGATATATTGGACATCCGAGATAATTGAAAGGAAAGAACTTGTCCATGAATCTGGAAGCTCTTCTGATTCTGTTAATTCTACTAGTAAAGGTGTTTGGTACAGTAACAAAGAGCTCTAGTCATTATTCACTTTTTGACCTAATATTTTTCATACCTTCTTATTTAACTCTTAATGAGCTTGATAGATTTATTGCCTCCTCCAGTGAATGATAGATTTATTGTCTCCTCCAGTAAATATTATTTTGTCGTCAGCATAAGCTAGGTGCGTAATGATAAGTCCCCTTTGATCCATACTGAATGACATGAAGTTGTCATGTTAGGCAAGTTTATTTAAGGATTTGGAGAGTACCTCAGCGCCAATGATAAATAAGGAAGGAGATAGGGGTCAACTTGTCTGAGACCTTGCGATGATGTAAATAAGCTTTTTCTAGTACCATTAATCATGATAGAATACCACACTTCATTTACCAATCTCCAGATGATATCAATCCATGCTTCCGAAAATCCAAATTTTCTCTTGATGACCGTTAAAAAATTCCAAGACATTCCATCGTGGGCTTTAGCCATATCCAGCTTGATAACCACATTACCTCCATTGATGTTCTGCTTAATATTGTGAACAATTTCTTGTGCTAATATTGCACATTTTCTATAATCATCCTGCTTTTGACAAAACCACACTGATTATCAGAGATTTGTTTTTCTAGTATAGGATTCAGCCTTCTAGATAAAATCTTAGAAATGATTTTGCTAGTGAAGTTGCACAAACTAACGGGCCTGAACTCTAGGAAGCTTGTTAGGGAGTCGACTTTGGGAATGAGAACCAAGCATATGTGAGTTTAGAATTTGGTCATGCCTTTGCCGTTGAAGAAGTCCTGCACAAAGTCTATTATGTCATCCTTGATAATGTTCCAACACTTTTGGTAAATAGTATCGTTAAATCTATCCGGGCCAGCTGCACTTGAAGCATTCATACTAAAGACATCATTTCTAATTTCTTTATCATCTAGAATAGCATTGAGAAGATCATTTTCTTCCTCAGTGATACAACTTGGGATACATTAAAAAATATCTTGATCCCTAAATTGATACTGGAGATTAAAATGGTGCTGGAAGTGATTAACAATCACCTTAGTAATTTTATCATCCCCCCGGACCCATGTGCCTCTGTGATCCTTGATTCTGTGAAGTCGAAGTCTGCTTCTTCTGTTTCTAATTAAGCTATGGAAGTATTTGGTATTGAATTCTCCCTCCCCCTCTCCCCCCC
>MCJB01052508.1:114872-129167 GCA_002018475.1 Nicotiana obtusifolia | reverse complement strand
TGTTTGGGGGGGGGGGGGGGAGACTCGAACTGGTATCGGTCCGTACCGGTACCTATCTGTACCAGTCCAATTTGGGGGTAGGGGTAGGAAATTTGTGTAAAGGGAATGCGGATTGCTTTGATATCCCTACTCTATATAGCAAACTAAACAATCATTCAATTTTTTATTAAAAGTAATGCTTAATATTTAAGAGGGGATTTTGCTGCTTTGAATCCACAGAGAACCTCATAGTCGAGAGACGAGTCACTAGTACTTTCTTTTTAGGGATTCAAAGATTTTGTACTCAAAAGAATGATAAAGAGAAAAAAAAAACGTAGGCAAAAGGAATTTTTTTAAAAATGTAAAAAAATGTCCTTGGTTTGTTAATCGGAAAGAAGGAAAGGGTGGGGATCTATTGTAATTAAAAAGGGCATGGGGAATTGAGAATTTAGTTATTAATTAATTATAAAAGGAATTAATCAAAAAGAATTATATGAGAACGAACCCTTGACCTTGGGGACAAAAAAAAGACAAGAGGGGCACTTAGTCACCAATGCACCAAACAAGTCACTTGAGCATAGGTGGCCCACAAATATATTTAAACACATAATTGAAAATTAGCACTTTATGCATAGTCTAGGGAGGGGAGCATGGGTGCATGTAACTCATCCTCCTCCACATAAATCCATCCCAGTGGATAGGATACAATATTTTATCCGTTTTTATAATATTCATTTTTTACCCATTCATATCCGACCAGATATGTCCGTTTACCATCTCTAATGATGACCAAGGGCACAACTAGACCCTCCCCCCTCCCCCCCCAATTACAATTTAGGGCAAACTTATGCATAGTGTTAATCAACTTTTTTAATAATAGATCTCCCCCAATATTCTATAAGTGAGAAGAGAAGAAGAATACAGGGGCAGATCGGATGATGTGAATACTTTAGAGCTCGTATGGTACGAGGGATAAGGGATAACTAATTTAGGAATTAGATTTGAGATGAGTTTATCTCATGTTTGGTTGGAATAAAATCGTGATACAATTAATTTCAGGATTAGTTATCCGGAAATTGTAGTATCTTTTTTATCTCCATAGAAGGGTGAAATAGCTAATCCCGAAATAATCAATCATGGAATAATTTATTTTCCAACCAAACGACCTCTTAGATGTATAAACATATATTTATGTTAAATCTTAGGAAACAACATTTTACATGTTGTCAGGGGAAACTTAAACACAGTGCACAGACATTTACACAAGAACAATAGTTTACAATACAGATTGAACTGGACTTTCTATATTTGTTTGACAATGATTGAAGGACCCCCTCCCTGGATTAGCAAATCGTACCATAATAAGGACCTCCGGATGTAGCGATGTGATACTTTCTATAACTTTTATTAAACTTTTCCTATTTTATCACAAGAAAAATTCTACAATTGTTAGTTCCACAACCTTTTTGATACAATACAAACAACACAAAGCCCAGCGTGACATTTATGAATTAGTCGGTACCAATTCCGAATATATAAAGTTCCTCTTTATTTTAATTTGTTGATAAAAAGATGAGAATTATAAAAATTACTGAGAGAATTAAAAAGAATTACTTCAAAGATTACGAATATAAATTAGGGACGTCAATTTTAGTCCACTTATTAATCGTGTCTTTCTCTCTCTATATATATATACACACACACATACATATATACATATATATACACGTGACGAGATTTTCTCTTAATCTTATAGGATGAAATGTTGATTATTTCAAGAGATTAAATTATACATTTAAAACAATACTGAATTTAACTCTTACACTTAGTGGTCGTATTTCTTTTTTCCCTTAGTGGTCGTTCGGATAAAGGGATAAGCATAATAATTCATAGATAAAATATGAGAATAGTTTATTCTACATTTGATTAAAGTTTTTGTTTGCGATGTGAGTAATCTCAAAACTACTTATACTAAAATTACGGTACTAATTTTATATGAAAGAATGTCAGATATAATCTCAAAATTAATACTACCTTTAATGTGAGATAACAATTTCTAATTAGCTAATCCCAAAATAAAACAGTCAGATGACAAAAAATATCCTTCTCCAAAGCTTATCTCTCAAGGTCCTTTAAGAAGCATGGCGTTAAAATTGAAAAGAAAAAAATATCTAATTTATTAATGTAAATTCAAACACCTATTCTGTATTTACCCTGCATATTCTATTTTAAATCTAATTAACCAAATATCTAAAAAAAGTATTTACTAAATAATTCAATTATTGTTTAATCTTGTAATCCCCACATTATGATTAAAATGATTGCAAATCAAACAACCGGGTGTCTTTCGAATCAGGTTAATAAGAAACATATATTTGGCAATAGTATTCCATGAAAGTATGGTCTAATTGTTTGCTAAACAAGATATTGTGCTGGTGAAATAGGGGGAGTTGTTAGGCAATTTTATGGCATGTGATAACTTGGTTTACGTCTTATCACATGTTGGTATTATTTTAATTGAACTTAAAATAGTTTTCTATTTTTGTTTTATTAAACGGACTAAAAAAAGTATGGTTGTTAGGCTTGACAATTGACCCTTAATTTTAACTCCTCATTGGTTTTAAAAGCACTTTGGTTAATGTGCGTTAGTGCACATCGCTCCATAGTTATGTAAAGGCTAGACCATATTTCTACTTCTCTCTTTTGATAATGACCCAATTGCATTTGTAATCTCAAGCCTGCCATTTTGCATCGTTCGAGTGCCAACGCTAACCCGCCTTTACTAAAGTGTACGTGTAACTGTGTATGCAAAAATCCCAAACCACAAGAAATGGAGTATATAGCAGAAGGTATGAACAATAAACTAATTTCATCAGTTTAATAATATTGTCGTCCTTTATTATTTTTTAAAAGACAGAAACGCCAAAGTTATGGTTAGGCATTAATGCAAGAGAAAAAGAGCCACACACAAAATAATATATTGAGTAAAGAGCTTCTACTTTTGGTAACTATGCCATGATTTAGGAAATATACCAATAGCCAATAGAGTTCGTATCAATATATGTACTTTAATTTACGGTGTAAAATATTATTCTTACTCCAAATTACTAATTTCACTCTTTATGTACAATTACATTAGAGATGGAGCCAGGATTTCAACATTATAAACAGGACAATCCGATGCACTAAGCTTCCGCTATGTGCGAGGTCCCGGGAGAACGGACCACAAGGATCTATTGTACGCAGCCTTACCCTGCATTCCTGCAAGAAGTTGTTTCCATGGATTTCAGCATTATGGTTTTTGAATTTTAGACCGACAAATTCAGTGCTAAT
This sequence comes from Nicotiana obtusifolia, assembly GCA_002018475.1. Classification (NCBI taxonomy): domain Eukaryota; kingdom Viridiplantae; phylum Streptophyta; class Magnoliopsida; order Solanales; family Solanaceae; genus Nicotiana; species Nicotiana obtusifolia. The sequence goes on along the minus strand of MCJB01052508.1, from coordinate 125,855 downwards.
AATCGAGTTCTAAATTTAATATTTGTACATATTTAATGAATTTCCTAACATGAATACACTGCTTGAGTAGAAATTACGGGGTATGACTGAAAACCGCATGCTGGCTTCTAGCTACGCCTCTAAATTATATGTAGTTAATATTAGATGATATGATAATATAAAAATTAATTTACACCTTTGGGAGGACAAGTTAAACTCATAGCGAAAAAAATGGATGAATAAAGAAAAAACTTAAAGCCAAAAATCATGTTTGTAATATCACATCTCAGTTAAGAAGTTTAAGCAAACAATTTTATTTAATTAATATTTATAGAGGGCTAGAGCGGGGATATGTATTTTAGGTTTACTATTGAGGACGTAGATGAGATGTATAAATTAGGGTTTCGTTAATAGTGAAAGTAATTTAAATGAATACTGAGGCGCTCTAGTACAAAGAAGCAACAGTAATGAAACTTGTCGGGTAGCGTAGGGACGGCAGACAAAAGTACGAGTACCCATTCACAATTTATTCACAGAGTCCAAACATAAAAAGCTCACGGCGTTAAGCATACTACAATTTGAAGCTACTGGCCTTTTAACCCTCCCCACAACTTCATCAACTAGTTTATATTTGGAACCTAAATAACTCATATCCTCTTCTGTTTGTCCATAAATATTTGCCTTTGTTCTTCACTCCCAATAATTGTTTGCAATTTCCATCACTTTTCCATCTCTTAAAAGTGGATGAGGGCTACGTGAGTACGCTTGCACACTGTTTAGGGATTACTGATCAGATGTTGATATGAATAGAGAAAGTTGTTCTTTAAAAGGGAGATTTTCTTTTATGAGTAAAAGATGGAAAAGTAGAAACAAAACGAGCAGACTCCTTTAATTCTCTACAATATTTTTTAGATTAATAGTGCCCGGGAAAAAAAAAGGGCTCCACCATCAAGTTTGTGAAAGGTCAAATGCTGTAGCATTTAGTTGCTTATAATTTCAGCTTTTTTAGTTCTTCAAGATTTTATAAGTTAAAAAGAAAAAAATGTTCCCTTCTGGAAATAGTAATGGGAACCCTATTCTCCAGTGTTCAATACCGTCCTTTCACAGCTCTAATTCTTCCTTTCTTGGGCTTAATGGCAACCAAATACTTCTTCATCAATACCAAGATCAACTCTCTAGTCATTACTTAGCCGCTAATAATTGTCACTTAATCGACAACAGCAGCTCGGTGATGTTTGCAAACAATGTCATCCACAACAAGTCAAATAATCAGGAAATTAGCTATCCTTTAAATAAGATGATGAAGAAACCTATGAAAAAGGATAGACACAGTAAAATTTTGACATCACAAGGTCATAGGGATCGGAGGGTGAGATTGTCCATTGGGGTTGCTCGTAAGTTCTTTGATCTACAAGATATGCTTGGTTTTGACAAACCAAGTAAAACCCTTGATTGGCTATTCACAAAGTCCAAATTAGCCATTGAAGAGCTCACTACTGCTCAGATCAAAATCACCAGCCCTAATGAGTCGTCAGCAGCAAAGAAAAGTCCTTCATCTATTAATTCAGAATGTGAGGACGTTGTTCTTGCAAGAGCAAAACAAGAGGAGGCTATACTTCATTTGATTGCGAGAGAGTCCAGGGCAAAGGCTAGAGCAAGAGCTAGGGAAAGAACAATCAAGAAAATCTGGACCCAAATTGAAGCCAAACTTAACTCATCATCAGTAGTAAAGGAGCAGACTAAGATTGATGAAATTAAACAAATGATTCACAGATCTGTACTTGTGGAAAGGAAGAATATCAAGTCTTCTTCCTCAACTTTAGGTTTTCATCACCCGAATCTCAGTGGTCCGGAAGAGGCTGCAGCTCATTCTCACTACAATAGCTCCTCTTCTAGTACCCGAAATTGGGATCATGACCATAATCGAACAATAACGAACTCCAGCTTAAGTGCAGTTATGGCTACAATAAGTACCTCGTCGCAAGGTAAACTTCTAATTCCAAAAGTGGAGAAGTACAAATTAGTCATTTAATTACTTCCACAATTCTCAGTCCAATATATATTTACGTCTTCTCTTCAATTTCCAGTTGTTCAAGGTAGCGATCAGAAAGAATGGGACTCGTATCACTGCAGCCAAATCTAAAGGTCGGGGGACAGCGTAAGCTAAGTAAAATTTCGTTTCCTGTTTATTAATTTCTAGGTTTAGTACTACTATACAGGTGCCTTCTGTTTTTGTTTTCGCAAATCCCTTTCTGAGCCACTGGTAATGGATGTTATGGTTTGATTTGGTGCTTAACTTTGTTTTTGTAAGTCTACTAAATATGTATCAACCGGTGCACTTAAAGTTTAGGAGTTTTTGGTGTAGTACTGTATTACAAGTAAAATAAGAATAAGTGAAGTTAAAAAAAGCAACCAGATGATCTGGCACTGCTCTACGTACCTTAAATTCCGAGAATTGAACTGAAATCAATGTCCAAGACTAATTTCCTTTCAAACTGAATAATTAATGCTTGGTATGGGCTTTCAATGGTGAGTTTTCTAATTCATACACATCATTTGTATTTTCTCTATTCCAAAACATGGGGCTATATTGTGTCCAAACTTTATCTTGATAAAAATTAATTAATTTTTAAGCCGGAGGACCAGTAATTTTTAACTTGACACAAACAAAAGAAGGATTTGAAAATTAAATGAGATAACGACCCATTTAAATTAAGTGCCAAAACCAGAGAAACACTGAAGTACTTCACATTAACAAAGGAAAATTTTCAGATCAACACTAAACTTACCCCTGCAACGGATTCCGGATTGACTTCCTCCTTGCACAGTGTAGCCCTTAGTATCAGCACTGGATTTGACTGATCATACTAAACCTAGCTACTGTAATTCATAGTTTTAAAACAAATAACTGGCTAAAAGTGTTACTCCTAAAAAAGAAACATTGATAGTATATATCTAACGTCGTAAGCCTCTTTGTCTGCTCAAAGCTACAATTTGTCATCCATGTTTATAAAGAAACATACAAGCACACTAGTGTGTTGTGATTGACCAAGCTACTTGGCTTATTGGGTAAGCATTCTTAAGTAATTGCATAAGTTTTAATTCCTTTTTTCATGTCTTTTTTCTTTCCTGCTTTCCATGACTATAGATAGGGTTGATCTAATTCTATGTCCTCAAGGAATCAGAGTTTTCAATCCTAAGGAACCGCAGTATGTAACAAATCAAAGCATGGTTGAAATGCTTGTTTTTATCATATTGTCATATTGATTGCAAGTCACAATGTTCTAATTTTGGCTCAATGCTGGAAAAATATAGTGTTCCTAATTAGCGTGGAAAAATATTGTTACTTATAATGAAGTAATAACAGGAAAATATCTGCTTGTTTAAGTAACCTAGCGTGGAAAAAATTCCCTAGCTAGAAAATTATTACTCTTAATTCCAGGAGAAAAGATGAAAACAAGAAAGGATTAGAGGCATTGTAACTTGTAAGCTCAGTTCCTACGAATTTCTAAGCAAACAATTATATTAAAAGGATATATGGATGTGATCCATTGGCCACATTCATTTAAATTTTTTAAGGGATATTGCTACAAGGGCTGGGTTATATTCATGAGTACACAAGTTGGTGACCTTAAATTCTTGCCATGTTCTATGTTTTATATATATTTATGTACTCTAATCAGAGAGGACTTACAATATGTGGCAATCAAATGGTTTCTGTGGGAAAAATGTAAATGTCTTCTTCTGCTTTTAGTGAATGTTTTATACTAAAGGCCTCAGGCGCATTTAACTTACCTATTAAAATTTTCAGTGTTCTATGTTGCAGTAGAATATAATTAGATAGCTGTAAGAATCTAGAACTCTGCACCAGACTAGAACCAAAAAATGATTTAGGTTCAAGGTCTGTTGACACTTTTCGCTCTATATTTTGTATCCATCTTCTGAAGCCAAAATTTATGTTGTCTACTTATTTATAACAGCATACAATCGGATCCCCTCTCCAAGTTGAACCTTTACAAAACGTCTATGATTTATGTAAAGTTACTTTGTGTTAAGAGTACTAGTTATGACAGGTAGAGGTTAGTGTCTAACCCCACCAAGTGGTGGATTATGATTTTAAAAAAAATAGTTTATGACTTATGACTTCACCAAGATTTTGTAGTCAAAATGGTTAGTCAACCCACCCTAATAACTTAATTTGATACTATTGCCTCTCACTTTTATTTTATACCATGCAACTTTTTCTACTATTTTTCCTACAAGGAGTTAAAGATTCCTCCTACTTGGGAGAATTATTGTTCTTAGAAGTTAAAACTGACATGAAAAATGTTATCTTTACCAATAATATGTCCTATCGGACTCTACAATTTCCCAGAATTGGTCCAGTACACATCTTCTTGTTTTCCTAGTTACTATATACTTACTAATAATCCTCTCTTAAAATCATGCATGTAATGCTTATGTCATGTTTATGATCATCAAGAGATTCCACTTTGATAATAAGACAGACCGTAGGGTAAATTCATGTCTTCCTATTCGAAGTTCCAAGTATTTTGCTTAAGTTCAAAAAGTTCTGGAGGAGAGGGGGAAAAACAATGCAAGGGTGAAGGGCCTAAAAGCACAAATGAGCCTGCTAAAAGACGATGTGGAACCTGCTAAAAGATGCTAAATCAATTCTAAGTTACCAATAATGCTATAAAATGAATTTACTTGCAATGACCTAATTGTATAAGTATGTTTTCCCGTGTCAGTTTATAGAACTTAAGCTCTTTTCACTATACTTGTTACAACTGACAGTTTATAATATTTTTTACACTATCAATAAATCTTAACCTATTATAGAAGTTTGTTATTATTTTTTATCAAATTATCAATTAATGTTTATCAAAAGATTTATATATAATTACTAAATAAGTGACATAATTATATAAATAAATCTTACATCGTCAGTATATAGAACTTATATTCTTTTAGGATTTAGCTTCAATACACGGATACTGTAATAAAATTTGTTCCAACAAGACTTCATAACAGTAATCAAAGATAACATTTTATAATAAGTGAAATTAGTATAGTTAAATATCTCTATAACAGCCTCGTTTGTTCCGAATATTTTTGGATGTTATAGCGAAGTGCTGTTGTAGAGAACATATATTATAACATAACATGAAAATTGGTTCTGAAAATTATAACATAACATGAAAATTAGCTTTTATAATGAAGTGTTGTTATATAGGAATATTGTTATAGAGAGGTGTGACTGTCTGATGGAATCCCTTCGCCCCACAACCAAATTCAAACAACAATAACCCATGGTAGTTCAACAACCCCCATATAATCTCCATTGATACATGCATGTCCAACAACACAACCCCAATTCAAGAACCGCAACTCACATTCTTCTCATGCACCCCAATTTCAAAATAGGGGGCTTAAGCTTTACCATCCCATAGGCCCCAACATAAGAAATCATACTTAAAAGTTCATTATAGAACATTGCATGTGAGCTAGGCACAATGTCTTACCTTTGTGGTTTAAGACTTGTAAGTTTTCCCCTCTTGAATTCTCAAGACTTAGACCAATAATGGAAATGTATAGGTTTGAGAGCTTCTCCTCCTCTCTCTAATTCCTCCCCTCTCTCTAAAATAACAGACGGTGCCTTCCGAAATGGAGTCTCAGTAAACCGTTCTAAAGCCCACCCTCTAGCCCGTCGGGCTTTCCCAGACTCATCTCGCACTCTTCCAATCAAACTCTATCAAAGGAGAAAAAAAAAGTCTTCCAGTCAAGCTCCCTTCTGCGTTTGCACTCGAGGGCCAATGTCCATCCAGCCCGAGGAAACCTTTGCACGCCTCTGTTACCTTTTGGGAGGCCTACGCCCCATAGAAACTGTCTACCTGAGACTGTCCCTTGGCTCGTAGGTCCTAACAAAAGGTTAGAATTCTAGCCTTTAACATGAAAGATGAGACAAACAATCCTAGTATTTTCTAGATTACTAACTTCACTTACTATAGAAGATTACATGTACAGTCAACATTTTCAATAACGGCCTCGTTGTTTCGATATTTTTTAAATTTTATAGATACACCTATAACAACTTTTGATGTGTAAATATTTTTTGGTTGTTATAGAAAAAAATTATCCAAAAATTAATTATTTTTCCTCTTTTAATGTTACTTATAAAAGATAAGAAAATTATTCTAATTTAAAAATTCAAAAGATATGCATATTTCACAAGTTAAATATTGAAGAAAGCAAATACGTTATTAATAAATTCATAACTAAACGTATAAAGATTTAAACTCTAAGGCAGACATTTTAAAGCTACCAAGAAAAATAAATTCTTTCAAGATTGATGGAAGAACTTTGTAATTGTAGCTTGTTTCGTAGATTTCATTCTCTTACTAGAGATATAACGCTTGAATTGGCGAAGATTCACATCCAAATTTTCAGCAAAAGGTATCCAAATAATTTTCCCTTGAAGACAATCTTTTAGAATTATTATTAGAAATCTTAAAGATTATATATAGCTGTTATAGAAAAGTAATTTTACAAAAAGTGTTCTGCTATAAATATGGCTAATGTTGTTATAGATAAAAAGATGTTATAGAGAGGTAAAATATAATTTAAAAATCGGTTATGAGAAAAACTTAGCTTTTATGGTGAATGATTATTATATAAGAATACTATTATATAGAGGTCTGACTGTAATTACCTATCAAGTACGAATACAATAGTATAAAATTTCTTAGCAGTATCCACGTGTAGAAGTTGAATTCCTTTTTGATTTTCTTTTAAAATTGAATTTCTAACTTGTGATGGAGAGGGTATCAAACTAAATAAAAGCTATTCGATTACTCATATTGAGGGACACCCTTCCTTCTTGTCCTACTGTATATCTGCCAGCACTGGCATTATGAGCACGTCAACTGATCGTACTGTGTTTAGTAGTATGTCAAAATGCTACGCAGTTCACTGAAAGTCGTGTAAAACTTTTTGATGGGAGATCATTGACTGTCTCCCAGTATACTAGACAGAAACTTTTAATGCAAATCATTTGGTTGGCTTAAATCTGGGTGCAGTTTCTTTGACTAGCAGATAACTATGTGCACCAATTTTGAATTGGATGTAGTTTTGCACTTGTTATATAAAGAGTTTTATTAGGTACTACTACTTTCAAAACTAACCACAAGTAATTATCATTATTAAACATGAACCAATAACCTCCAGAATATGATTATGTGAAATATTTCAATTTTCAACTAGTTAAACTAACACTAGATGTAGAAGTTTACGTTATGTATAAAACATAAATCTTTTGCCGAAATAGATAATGGAAAATATTATTTAAGACTACAAAAATATTTGCCCTCAAAACCACAAGCTACAAAGTTCTTTTTCTTTTTGGATCTGGGTAGGGACGGCAAACAGGTAGGTCGGATTGGATATGGACAGGTCAAAATGGATAATGTAAAAATAGGTAAAATATCCGACTTGACCCATATTTAATATGGATAGAAAATGGATTAACTGGTGGATAATATAGATATCCGAAATATCCATGGCTTCTTGAATATGATTACTTTTGGGGAGAATTTCTAGTCTACCAAACTTGAAGCTCCAATTTGAGTCTTTGTAAATATAAAAGTTAAACCCGTTAATTATCCATTCTTAAGTGCATAATATAGATCTTATTTATAGTTTATCTATTTTTAAAATGTTCATTATCTAGTCGATTTTTTTCGTGAATAGTATGAATGAATAATTATTATTTTTTATTCATTTTACTACCAATAGAATCTGGGTGCTCACCTTTTTTTTATTTCTTTTCTCCAACTAATTATGTGAGGAATGAATGAGTCCTTTCTCTGTGTTCTCATGATATCAAAGGTTGATAGGATTGTGATGTAAACTAACAAGTGTTTAACACACGATATATAACTTTTTTTACACTATGAGGTTAGGATGGCCTACAATAATATATATTTTTGTAGCTTTCTTCTAATTAGTCTAGGTCGATGACATGCATATTTTAATTAAATCTTTTTTTCCATTTTGAATATTGAATGGTACTCATTTTTTTATGTTGTATTACACACTTTCTTTTATAGTTTGCCCGTAAGAATATTATCTTTTTATATTTAAAAATAATTTAATTTTAAAATTCTTATTTTATTTTTAATGAGATAATTTATAATCAAACAAATGTTTATAACTTGTTTTACACCAATTTTTTTTTTTTTCTTTAACTCAATGCTCAATCAAAATAAACCGTATAAAATGAGATGAAAGGGTTAGATTCTAAAGAAACTTTTCAAGAAAAGAAGATTGTGCGGAAAGAAGTAACTAGATCAAAAATTTGGTATTACGTAAAAACTTTTCGTTAAGAGTAAAATAAAGGTTTAACATAAATTATTTCAAATTATGAAAATGTATTAATTCTCTTTTACAAAATTACAGTAATTAGTTTCACAGGGTAGTATAGCTAGAAGACATTAGATAGAGGTAATGGAACTCTCAAGTCTCAAGTACTCGATCTTAAGCAGCTTTAATTTTGTTTTCGGACTACGGTCAGGGATATTTCTTCGTTATTACACCTTACTCTCTAGAAGACTAAGGAGGAAACCTAATTTTTTTTTATAATTTTCTTAACTAATCATGATCACAAACACGCGAGTAGTTAAAACTTAAAAGAGCATAATAAAGCAGTAAACAACAATTACCAAAAATTTAAAATTTCAGACATGTGTATTTTTCAATTAAACGTATATATATAATGTCTAAATCGGTCAAAAATGATATGCAACTTTTTATCATTTAAAGTACTCCACCTCTACACCAAAAGACAGTAGTATCTCACAGAGATCAAACATGTTCCTCGTCTATAACGTAAAAACATGCATGTGTCCAGAGCTACACTTTAGAATTGTGCTCTTAATTAGATCCACCTAAAGCAGAAAGTAAAAATCTTGACAGAATACGAGGTTCATACATACGTACCTCGAACTCAAATTGGTTGCTTCGGATGAGTCTCATATTCGCCATAAGAAATGCATTCTTTTAGATTTTGTGAGGAAGAAAGAGAAATATGGAGTTTAACTTGACGTTTTTGAGGTTATTCCTAAAGGTTTTATTAACCATGTTAAGTCAGCTGGTCAGACTTATGTTTTTTGATGGAGACCAGGAGTCACAGTCTGATACCATGATGTAAATTACCCTTATTTAATTAATCATTTCACTTCTTGAGTCAAATTAAGGGAGACATGTAATGAGTACTACACTTAACCACAAAAAAAAAAAAAAAAAAGGTGTGTTAAATTAAATGCAGGAGTACTTGTAGTACTCATTACCTTTTTTTTTTTTTTCCAAACAATAGCTGGAGTTCTATATTTTTAATAATTTAGTTAATGATATATCTCTTCAAATACGCTGCTAGAAAAGAAAAGTATTCAGTACCTAGTTTTGATATCTAGTTTAAATCCTGGAAAGAAGAGACAAATAAAAAAAGAAGAACTCAAAATAATCTTGTTGGGCTCAATTAATTCAAAGATACTTTTTTCATTATGATATTGTCCGTTTTTTGTCAAGGTCCTCTACATATTAAAAGATCCATATGCCTTATATGTAAGCTCCAAATGGCCTATTGCTACGGTTAAGAGTTGCTAGTGGTCCGGTTTCAACCGGACCGGACCGGACCGGTTAGGGACCGGAAACCGGCCCGGACCGGTTGAAACCGGACCAAATAAAGGGGGGAGGCTAGGGGTCCGGTTGCGACACGGTTCAAGGGGTTAGGACCGGATCGACCGGTAGGAATTTGGGCCGGAACCGGACCGGACCGGTTCGGCAGTGAACTGTGGCTCCTTTAAAAAATAGTCGTTGCCAACGGCTCTATTGGGGAAATAGCCGTTTGGCAACGGCCAAAACGGCTATTTTAACCCCATAACCCCTCCTAACTATTTTTTCTTATAAATACCCCATTATTTCATCATATTATTCACAAAAATCATCAAACTCTCTCTAATTCTCTCAAAATCATCTACAATATTGCTATTTTGTTGCTTTGGCTACTTGTCTAATTCTAAATTCCACAATTTTGGTTATTATTTATCAAGTTTGACTTGGAGTTGCTAACTTGCTATCAATTGAAGGCTCAAGTTTCAACTTCATCTCAATTATACGGCTATATTGGTTGGTTGGTCGTTCCTATCTCTACTCTTTAATTATATTTTTGTGATATATTTATTTTATTCGTTGGTTATTTTATTTGCTATAAAATATAATTATGTCTCAAAGAGGTTCAATTGGAACTAGTAGTGGGGGGCGGGCACGTGGTCGTTCGGGAAATAAGGGTAAAAGAATTTTTGGTAGTTCTAATCAACACGTAGAGGAAAATCAATATTATCATGATTTTAGCTCCTTTAATCCTCTTGATTCACAAAATGTAGAAGCGGAATTTAATTATGAAACTGGGATTAATTTAGAAGAACAATGTGAATTTGAGGCTAGTCCACCTGAAGTTCAGTCCGACTTGCCTCCTCCCGTACCTCCCACTAGAGCCCCGGTTCAACGTAAGGATAGATCTGAGGTTTGGGAATTTGTACAGAAGAACAAGGAAAATCAGACGGCCGTTTGTGGTCTTTGTGGACATGTGTGGATGTTTAGAACTGGGGGTAATGAAGGTGGGACGGGTAAAATTAGAACTCACTTATTAAAGAAACATCCCAAGGAATGGTCAACGCGGGCGGGGGTATTTATCTTGGAACCGAGCATGGGGGGGTAGCACATGACGCATCCTCGGGTATACTAAACTTAACCAAACAACAGGAGGAATTCTTAGTTATGATAAACAAAGGGATAGAGAAAATATTGCTAAACTAGTTGCGGTAGAGGGTTTGCCTTATAGTTTTCCTTCCTATACTGGTTTTGTTCGATATATCCAAGCTACATATAATCCTTCCTTTAAAGGTTTTCCAAGAACAACCGTAAAAAATGATATTATAAAATTTA